>FQSS02000632.1:40039-89387 GCA_900128795.2 Malbranchea cinnamomea
GGGGAGGATTCAGTTTGGACGACTTGTTGAGGGACTCCGGTTGAAAGGGGAGTAGATTTTTTTTGTCAACGCAGGCTCCAACACCTGCTACACCCTTTTGGTCTTTTCTTTTTGGAAGGCATTCAACTGCCGCCGTCAATCTTTTTTGGATCTCCGCCAGCAGCAGAATGAAGGGGAGTGTTGAAGCTAGCCTATATAGGCAAGCGATGCCAAGCAGCCTGAGCAGAGTTTTTCACCTCTGCCCGGATGTAGAGTTAACCCTGAGAGAGGGAGAGATTATGGTTCTTTAGTCTGTTGTTTCAAAACGCTGTTTTTAGCTATTCTTTCGTTAAAATTGGACTGCCTGAATACGCCGCTTGTTGCCAAACGGTGCTTACCTACAAAAGCTTCCGCACGCTGCCAGCTTTTACCTTTTATAAGATGTTTGATCATAGAGAGTTCTGGACTGCCCTGCCTGGCATCCGTGACCAAACCTTTACATCACCTACAATCCGTGCAGGATGGGCCTCCCGAGGAATCTGGCCATTCAAGCCAGCAGCCGTTGTGATTGAAGAAATCTGTGTGGATGATGGGCCAGAGATTGAGATGCTTGATGAGCTGCCAGAGTCTTCACCCCCTCCCTCACTCCCTCAGTGCCTTCCTCCCGACGATCTTCTCCAAAGACAATTACCAGACTCTGTGCAAGCATACAAAAGGCAAAGACAGCCTTGGAGGATATTGAGATGGTCCTTGAGCAGGCATCTCCTACTCTCAATTCCCGTCTACAAAAGATCTTCCGAGGCAGTCTACTACAGGCTGAGCTGAACGCCCAGCGGGAGGAGGATCTGAACCGCTACTTACAGGCCAGCCAAAGACGCCGGAGAAAAACTAGCTACTCAGGGAGCGTGGCCAAATTAAGTCTTTTTAGTTGCCTAGTCATTCAAAATTTCATTGAAGCGAGGCGCACCCACTAGGGGTGTGAGTAGTGGAGTACTATGTACAGGAGGGAGTGGACCATGCAACGTAATCTCTCACCGCGATCACTTCTCCACCATTGAATAACTTTAGAATCAAATTTCACAATTGCTGAAGAAAATCACCTAATTACATTATGAACTATTTCCTGTACGCTGGGGCATGTACGGGCAGTATGTTCAAGAGCACCACATGTACTGCACTGGCGTGCCACTCGTTCTTGTGGTCGTTCCGCAGGTTGCTCGACCACCCTCTTTCATCTTCATTGAGCCTTTGTACACGATCCATTCCTTCTTGGACAGTCAGACCCTCTCCCTGGCTTACGTACATACGACGTCTCTCCTGCTTTCTCTTTTGACATTTGCGCTCTTAATGCCTTGTTTTCTGCTGCTAAAATAGCGCACTGTGCATGGCCATTCGACATCCCTTGACCAGCTGATCCAGAGCTCGAGTAGTTGGCTGGGTGGACTTGCTTGAGATACTTTTCGACTTTCTCACTCTGTAGCTCCAGTTATCGTACATTGTGAGGCGTGGCTGTAGCCCAGGAGGCTTGAGAGCTATGAGAAGTTCTAGAAGGGGTTGGTGTGAGTATTGAGCTGGGCAAGAACTTGCTCTGGATCATATGGAACTCGTCCTGGAGCTCTGAAACCACCTGAATGTTCTTTCCCTTAGAACTGCTGGACGAACAGAAGAATAGATGGTCAAGTACTCCTCCTTATCAGTGTGGTTGATCCCAAGCCTCATTTGCTTCTCCATCTCTTTCTTGTATACTTGCTTCGAGGAGAGTAACCCCACATCCAATGCTGCAGAAGATGGAGGAATGACCTGGCATAAAGAGAGGAATGATTGAGTTCTCCATGCAGAACTGGTCAAACTCAGGTCCATTATGGCTGCCATGTCCATCCAGAATCAAGAGTGGTATCGGCCAATTGTACGAGCTTGAGTATAATAATAATAATATATAATCGATCCCAGCTCTCATTTGTCCATCCAGACTCACTGGTGCAATCCTCCAGGTTTTGGCAGTCCATTCTCATACCAGGAAGCCTGGTGCCATTTCCCCTTGAGGATGATCATTGGTGGCAATGACCAGCTAGTTGCACTGACTTCTTCAACAGTTGTGGCCCATCTGTATTCTCAGGCTGCACATGCTTTGGCGGAGAGTCCTCTCAGACCCAGTAGCAACCTTGGCTGCCAATAACCCCCATCTGAAAGCCAGTCTCATCAAAGTTGTATATCCCATACTTCTGAATGGTGTTTTGTACAAGCTCAAACCATTGTCGAATGACCTTGGGATCTTCACATTTGGCTCGCTCAGTCGTACGATCGAGCGAATCGGGTTTTTATCCCAGGATGGCGCCTAATGAATCGATTAACCCAACATTCACCAACGGTTGGTGGGGAGGTAGAGTTGTCTGGGTCGGCAAGGACAGTCGCTGTTTCTCGCACAGTGCTCATCCGAGGCGAGAGCCCTCGTTCGTCCATGGATAGTATCCACTGGGCAAGCACTGACTCTTCAGTCGAGGTCAGTTTTTGGTTCTGGCGTTGAGAGTCCTTTTATGTTGTACAGCCTCGTAGTCAATCATGGAGGGTCAAGTAGGGTACATTGTACGAACGTGACGCAGCTCGGATACTTAAAATTTGGCCTTTTTTGAAAGCCTCAATGGCTAGAAGAATTCTTCCTTCTTGATAGAAGCCTGACTGTCCTTTGTGCTTGACATATTCATTCTTGAAGTTGAAGACGCGTGTGTACGCGGAGAAGTGATCGGAAAGGTGATAGATTATGTTAACTAGAGTATTCAAGAGAAGGCAGAGAAAAAAACCTAACAAAGATAGATATATATTTAGCCAAGCCACGCTCCATCCACTCCATGCATGCATGGATGTCATCGTTCAATGCAGCAGCAGGTTGTCTGGCTGACTGATCAAGAAGAAGAAGGACGTGGCAGAAACGGCGCACAGCCAAGAAAGAAGTAGAAGGCAAGTCAAAAAGAAAAGCAAGAGCCAATGTGAAAGGAAATTTGATTAGAAAAAAAAAAGCAGGGGAGGGGATATCATGTCATGTCATGTCATCTCAAATCATATCAGATGCTGCAAATGTCAAGACGTAGAACATAGCTAAGGCATAACAGGCGTTCCGAACTTGTCATAATATGGTAGTAGTTGGCTTTCAACGTTCATCAGTCGTAACAGGACGTGTCACAAGTGTGATTGTGCTTATGCACCAGGTAAAGTTTTCCTTCCCGAACATGATGCAGAACACATTGGTGTCAACAAAAAGTGTCTTGCGTGAAGGGGACAAAAAAAAAGGGGGAATCATTAAGGCGTTAATCATATCCAATCAATCAATCAACAATCGAGAAGATAAATTCAACCGAGCGCGCAGAGCGCCGAGAACCATGTAGGGAGGACCCGTACCTCGATCAAGGCGGCAGGACATAGAGTTCGATCAATCCCACGGAAAATCGCTCTCTTCGACCTTTGTACACGTCAAGTACGGTAGCAAAATACCTCCGCAGTCGCCCGCCGTGTCGCTGTTCCCGGCCAACGCCCTCAGATCCAACTCCAGGAAATTCCGCATCAGCGGTTTCACAATCTCCCGCGCAAGCCGCTTGATCTCGTCCATCTTGCGCTCGAACCGCTTCATGTTCTCGCGGCTGTAGAGATGCGGGTGCAGCTTGAGGAACCGCTTCAGCTCGTCGTGCGGGAGGTAGGCTTGGTTCGATGGGGAGCCGAGAAGACGATAGGTGCGGCCGATGGAGAACGGTTGCGCCGGTTGTTTGCTCGTGTTGTTGTTGTTGTTGTTGTTGTTGGAGGCCCGATGGCCGGAGCCGGAGTTGGGGCGCGATGACGGGTTGGAGGAGGAGGAGGCCGATGGCTGACGCGAGGAAGGCGTTTGATGCGAGGGAACAGTGGTAGCGTTGTTACTGTTACTGTTGTTGTTGTTGTTGCTGCTGTTGCTGTTAACAACGTTCTGGCCGGGCTGGCTCGGCGACGACTTGAGGATGGATGCGGGAGGCGGCGTGGTATTTTCCACCAGCCATTGCCGGAACAGAGACACTGCGAGCCAGTCGAGATACGCGTTGAAAGGATTGACGCGTTCGCCTCGGGACGTCGTCAGTGTGAGGCGAAAGAGTTTGCTCTCGACACGAGCTATTGCATCGTCCAAGTCGTCGACCTTGTCTTCGATGAGATCGAGAACTGCGTCCGGCACCGGGGAGTACGAGGATGGTCCCAGATGCGGCAGTGCTGCTGGCCACTGCCCCACAACGTGGATGAGCGACTCGGCAAAAATCACCTTACTGCGGGCCATATAGCCCAGCTTGAGATAGCTGGGTGGATATTTGGCGATCTGCTTGTAGAGTCGGGATGAGAACCGCAGAAGGTGGTGGTCCACTCGCGGGCCTACAACCGGAAGCGCGTCATACATGTCTGCCAGCGTCAGCAAAGACTTGCATTCGGCGTACGCAGTGGCAATGTTCACCGAATTGAGCTGTGGCGGGTAGTTGTAGAATATGCGGAAGAGATTGTCGTAGTCGCGTATCGTGGGGTCGACGGGCTCTTCCACCGCTGCTGCTGCTGTGCTTGGCAGGTGCAGCGCTGATTGAAACCCCGTCCAGTTGGCCATTGTCCGGAAGAAGCCCTGACGAGGAGTGGTCGGCTTGTTGCTCCTCGACGCTGCAGGAGGATGCGTTGACATCTCTCCGTGAAAGGCCGCGTTGTTCGCGGTCGGGGGCTATGTATAATCACACCGTCAGCAAGTCCAGCTCCAAGTCGTACGCGCGATGAAAACGTAAATATATATATATATATATACGGCCTACAGGGAGGCGAGGCTACACACCTTTTGCACCAGTATAGGCAGCTCATCCTCTTCCCGATTCTCCCAGTCCAGCTCGTATCTCCACCTCGTCTTTGCTGGCCGGGGAACCGGCCTCGAAGGCCCTGCAGCGAGGCCTTCGCTTTCTCCATCCTCGTTGACGGTCGACAATTGATCACTGGTTGCCTGAGAGTTGGCCCTCGGCCTCATCGTAGTACCAGGAGAGCCACCCCACTCCTCACTCATCCCGGCCTCGAAAAAACCAGAGCACTGCGACAGGATCAACCGGTGCAGCAGGTACCTGCGCTCCTGGTTCGACGCCCGGATCACAATCTCCACGTCTCCCGTGGCGGAGAAGATGGGGAACTCGTTCAGGTGCGCATGAGACGACGTCCCGCCATAATGCGATCGGCCCGTTCCGCCGCCATGGCGGGATCGGCTGCGCGGGTGACTGTGGTGAGGAGGGTGACGCTGAGGACGCGACGAGGCAACGGAGGCTGGGGTCGCTGGAATCTGAGGGGTATTCACGTTATTATCGGGGACGGGAACGGGCGCAGGACGGAGAGCCATTATCGTTTGGTCCTGGACGCGGTCCGTAGACGCCGATTCGGGATGGGAAACCATGGATTGTGTGTGCGTTTGTTCCTCTCGTCTAGTTCTTCCTGTGTGGAGGCTGGGAATCTCGGTGTCGAGCGTGCGGCGGGACACGACGCAATGTGTTGTTCATATCTCGAGAACAGGAGAAAGAGTCATTCTCCAATGACACAAGGGGGAGAGGGGGAGGGGAGAAAGAAAAAACAAGTAGCCAGACAATGATGAAACAAGAAGAGGGTTTGAAGAGAAGCTACAAGTTGAGTTGTGGCTGTCGGATCAGCGTCGCATCTGCATTTGCCCCCTTCGAGGAGAAAGGAAGAACCGTCCTGCACGGCACAGCAGAGATAAGAGAGGAGAAAGAGACACAGAGAGAGAGAGAGAGATGGACGCAGGCCAACGCGTCGTACCGCCCCAAGGTCGACAGCGTTCTCGTCTTCCCTCCTGGTTGTGGCCGTCGCTCGGTTTCGGTTCGTGTGGATGGCGGTGGTGAGCGAGGCCTCGACGAGAGCGAAACGACGCTAAAAGGAAGGACAGCGAACGAACCAACTGACTGACACACGCACAGTCAACTGGCTTGAGACCGTGCCAAAAAGACTTCGACCACTCCGTGCTTGGAGATCTTCATCGTCTCGTCGTCTTCTGCTGCTGCTTCCCCTCCGGCCCAGGTCATCCAGAGATAAAGCGCAGAGCGAAAAAGCACCCAGCCATTCGTCGGCCGGATCTGCCGTACAGAGCGCTCGCCGCCACCCTCGCGCCCGCTGCTGCAGTCCTGCTCTCAATCGATCTGGCGTGGTGGCTATGTCGGCTCAGCTGCGATGGTACCTGCCGGTAAGAATCGGCAGTTCAAAGCTGCATGGCGTGTGCATCTCCGTGTCCGTCTTCGGTTGCATACAAGGAATTCTCGTTCTTTGTCGTCTACATTGTCCGAGATCCAAAGGGACATACTCACCTTCACAGTGTTGAAGACCCGGGCGTCAATCTGGGGAATAATAATCCAAGCAGCACAAGGCTCCGCTCGACGTGGAGATCTTCACACGGTTCTCAAGGTAGGTCGGAGAGCGTACTTGCAGCCATGCAAGATTCGGGGTTCTCTGGCCTTTAACGGTTACCTGCAGATACACATACAGCATCGAGCATGAGGAGAATAGAACTGATCAAAGCGGTTCGTACAACATGCTACCTGATGCCTTGCATCGTGTTCGTGGAGACAGCATCGCCCGCAAGGTGCGACATCTATCTACTACTTGGCTTTTGTCGTCGCAGGACCTTTGATCCTCCATGGCTTATCACCTACCACAGGAAATGCAGGTCATCATTGTATGGAATTAACACCTCTGCTCGGAATGCAATGGACGGACTCAATGCACCCAAGCAATCCTTGAGACGGAGTATATCAGGATTGACATGTATAACATCTGCAACGACATATAAGTACGGTGGTGCGGGTACAAGGTGTAAACCTCCTGGGTACTGGAAAAAGGAGTTAAGTGAAAGGCTACATATTATTGCTCACCACCTGTACTTCCTCTCCACCAAATCGAGTCATCGAGAAAACACCCAGTCAAGGGTCCCTATGTTGGTATGTATGTATTAGACCAAGACACGCTTGCAGATCTAGCTGAGATACAAAAATGGAGAAGAGAAGAGCATGTATCGGGCATCGTAGTGGTAGCCATGTTTACCGATGCATCCTAGAGGAGAGTGACAAGCAACGGTATTAAAAAGGAAACCACAATGAGGATGATATATATGAGCTGTCAGGAGGGAAAAAAAAAGGAAGAGCGACAACCTTTACAATCACACGCTTTGACAACCGGACGAAAGCATCATCAATCATCGCGGAACAGGCTGCGGGATATGAACGAGATGCACAGGGAAGGGAAAAAAGAGAAAAGATAGAGCGAAGGGGGTAACAGTGTAACTATGGATGCAAGTAAAGACGACAAAGTGATGATCAAGAATGCAATTGCTAGAAAAGGCCGTGGGAGATGGTAGCTGCTCAGAAACCCAAAAAAAAGGTAAAGAACTAATGAAAGCTGCAACAACAGGCTGCCAGATAGAGTCGATAACCGCTCATAAATATACCAAGAGTTTCAGTGGGGACAACACTAGGGACTGTCTGCGTACGCAACCCATGGCGAAACGGACAGACAACAGGTCAAAAGGGAGAAGCTGAAGCTGTTTTTCTAGAAAATCGCAGATAGCCCATTCTTCGAGTGCCGACGGCTAAATCGCTTCTTCCCTTTGACGGAGTCTGAATCGTCACCTCGAGCTTGATGCTTGACAAGAGCCGCTCTCCCACCGCCGCCACCACCACCACCCGACACATGCCTCGATGCGTCGTCGGAATGGTCAGCATGCCCTGATTGCAGCTCCCGGAAATCTTCATCGCCCGCCAACGCCGTGTTGGGCGTTGCATGGAACTGGGCGGTTTCTTTCGCGCGGTCCAGGGTGTCAACCCACTCCTGTATGGAAGCGGCCGCTGCGCCATCGTTTGATGTGCCTTGTTTTGTTTCTTCAAATATGTACCGTTTATCGCGCTGTGAGAAAAGCAAGATACGTGTCAGAAAGTAGTCCATATTTGGGGGTTGTACGACGGCGAAAAGCAGGTACTTGTACTTACGGTCTCCAAGATCCACGAAGAATGGCCCTTCATATCTGTCGTACTCCGATACTGAACCTCTGGGGCAAGCAACGAGATATCCAGCTTTGGCTTCTTATCTTCCCCACCGGCCGGAACGACGATGACGCGACCAGACGACGTGATAAGGACAAGTCGCGGCCGCTTCTTTGCAGCCGCTCCTCCGAAGAAGCGCGAGAGCTTCTTCGGCCCGTCGTTATCGCCGCTCCCTCCAGGAAGCGAAGTCGATGAGACCGTCAGATTACCGAGTTTCAGGATCCGCTCATTTGCCTTGTTTAGAACAGGTGACCATTCGATATCCAACTGCGACGGGGGAGGAAGGTCTGTGATAACTCGAGGATACGGCCTGGCCGCGCCGGGGTTGTTCGACATCTGGTGGATATTCATCTTGTTGGGGTTGTTGTTCATGATATTCGGCGGGTAGCTATCTTCGTTGCTTGTGCCGTTTAGTTTAATGGGCTCCGGCGGTGGAGGCACGTATGGCTTAAGTCGTGGCGCTTTTTGCTTCCATAATCCACGTCCCCAGGTGATGCCCTCGAAAAACGCATGGTTCTTGATATGCTCCATCTGTAAACGGCTGGCAGGATCAAGCACGAGCAGTCTCTCGACAAGATCACGTGCAACAGGGGGAAACCCCCTAGGGAACTCATAATCCAGAGCCACGATCTTCTGGAAGGTCTGATACTCGTTTCCAGCCTTGAACGGCGGTCTGCCCGAGAGTAGCTGAAATATTATACAGCCAAAGGCCCACAAATCGCTGGCCTTGCAGGCATTCTTGTCGGTAAGTAGTTCTGGACTGACATACTCCGCCGTCCCTACGAAGGAGCTCGCTCTTTCATGACTCGTATCGCCAACCATTGGGGGTATGCCGCCGCCATTGTCGTCGGTCCGTTTTGGCGGCTCGAGGATCTTTGCGGTTCCAAAGTCCGTAATCTTGACATGCATGTGACTATCAAGAAGGACATTTTCAGGCTTCAGATCTCGATGAATAACCCCCCGTTTGTGCATGTAGTCGATAGTATCAAGTATCTGTGCACCATAGAATCGAGTACACTCTTCGTCAAAGGTGGTCATTCGCTTCAACACCCCCAGTAACTCCCCGTTGCTGGCCAGGTCCAGGACAAAATAAAGGGACCTCTCATCCTGGAAAGTGTAGTATAGCCGTACCACACCAGGATGATCTGTCAATCGATTCAGAGTGTCCTTTTCGATATTAACGTATTTCACCTTCTTCTCCTTGATGATGTGCCGCTTGTCAAGGATCTTGATCGCATATTCCTTCAACGTCTGACGGTCCGTCGCAGCCATCACCGTACTATAGGATCCCTCTCCAAGCGTCCTTCCGAATGAAAAATCCCGCACACCCTTCTTTATATACCTCGAAACCGTCTTCCCGCTGGCATCAACTTCTTGTCGGATGCTGACCGCAGCACCACGTTCGTGCCACTCCTCCGAGCTAGGTAGAGGAGCATTCTCTGGGTTATACGAACCGGAAAGAGGTGATATATTGCTGTTATGTACTACTTTCGAACTCCTCCGAGGAGGCAATGGCCCGTTGGGCCCTTGCATCGAGGAATGGCTTTGTATGCTGCGGTTGGCTTCCCGTACGGACAATCTTGGCTGAAGGCCCGCCATTCCACCCCGAGGATCATTTCGGGGGATGTTTTCGGACGCCGTGGACGCACCGGACTCAGTTCGACCGCGGTAGGAGCTTGCGCGTGTCGCAGGGCTAGACGAGGACTCGTGCGGGAAGTAGGTCGAGGGCGGACGGACCGAATACCCAGAGGTACTGCCGTCCGGATTGTGGGAGAGGCTGGGCGGAATTCGTGGTGAGGATTGCTGATCTAGATGTGCATACGACTGAGACAGTCTGTTGCTCGGTTGTTGCATCTGTGGCTGTGCAGGAGACGTGCTCGACGGAGAGAGGTCGGAAGCCGTATGTGTCGAATATTGTGTAGCACTGGAGTCAGCTTTGTTTCCATTATTATCATCGCTTCTTGCAGTCTCCGTCTGCCCCAAGGGTTCGTCGTGTAGACTGGGGAAGTTGTCGTCGGGATTGGCAATTCGCAGACCGCCAAAGGATTGTGATAGACTCAAATCTCCGTCCATGGTCGGCAAGATGTGGAGAGAGAACCAAATTCTAGCTTGTCTAGTTTCTAGTTGGTGAATGGGGAACGTCGGAAATCAGGCAGATAGAGCGAACGTTGTCCGGTATGTATCGTTAGGGCAGGACGTCTTTGGAAGGGGGATAGATGACTGTGCCAACCAGGCGGAGGGTCTCACTGTATGAGACTTCGCCGGTTACTCTCACAACCTGAGAGACATGTCAAGGCGTATTCGGACGCGGAGCTGTTGTGAGCACCGCCTGCGGGCATGTAGACAGCAGCAACTTGAGGGGGGTGGTGGTAGGAGGTCAACGAAGAAGAAAGAGGAGCACTGCGACCGTTGGGACGGCGTCGGGTACTGCTGCAAGCTGAAAGCGGCAGGGGGAAGGACAGCGAATCAGCTAGTTTGGAATCTACGAGACTGCAATGGAAACGCCTGCTAGACGACAGCCGCCATCAACAATGGTATTGATTCAGCACCAGCACCAACCACTTCTTCATCGGGGAGGTGAAGCGTTTTGAGCGTTTCGGGCAGACGTGATTACATAAGCCCTCGAGCGTTGGAACCCCCTGCTGGTGTACCGCAGGTACCTGAACGCAGACACAGGTTCACACGAGAACTACCTGGATGTACTTCGTAGGCCGCCTGCCTCGTGGGCGATTCGCGTAGGATATCTGCAGGCCGCGTCATGGAATGGGCTGATTGGAGGCCCGCGCTGCCGTGTGATTGCCACCTTCTACTGTTGTGCTCAACAAAAGGCCAAATCATCTATTTTCTATTCTCTTGTCTCTTTTATCTTCCCATCCCCAGGTTTGAAGCAGAAAAATTGATACTGAGTAGATAAACATAAATGAAATCCCACGTGCAGAGGATGGGGTAATCGAACTCCAGGTGACATAGGACATCCCGCTTAGAACAAGGACAGTTGCCGAGCAAAAGGCGCCATATTAAAGCAACGAAGTCACAAAGGGAAAAACAGTATTAAATTTAAGCATTGAAGGGTGTATTTTTTTAATTCTTACTATTTCGGCCGCGTTTACGCCGATCAGTTCGCAGTTCTCAATGCAAAGAGCTGAGCGCCATCGACGAGTCTGCGCTCGTTGTTTTGTCTCGTGTTGACAAAGTCGGGATAGTTGAGGGTGAGTTCAACAGCACCGTTAATGATGTGATCCACGGCCTCGACACCGAGCATGAAAGAGTGGTCCTGGTTACCGACTTCGTAGCGCCAGCTACCGAAGCGACCGCGAGAGTAGATGTCACGGGCCTGCAGCTTGGGCAGGAGCTGGGTCAGGACACCTTCACGCTCGAGGGTCGGGGTTGGGTAGCCATGGTCGAAGCGGCGGTGGTAGGTGGAGACGATTTCATCGGTAGGCTTGAGCATCTCGGTGTTGACGAGACCCTGAATGCACTCTTTCAGAATTGTCTTGCTGTTCACAGGCTTCAAGGAGGACTCAGAGACTTCCAGCATGATGGACCAGTACGGGCCAGGCCGGGCATCGGTGTTTTCGGGCTTGGAGCCGTCTGCGAGCTGCAGGGTGGGGAGCTGCTTGGAGGCATCGGGCTGGTTGTAGGGAGAGTAGTTGGAGAAGATGGTGGCACGGTAGAAGGGGCAGTTGTCCTCAGGGAAGTACAGCTAAAAACAAAATCAAAACAGATTAGCATCTCTTTGGGCCCTCTCATGGTTTCAGGAAAATGACTGCCACATACCCAGCACTTGTCTCCAATACGCTCAGGGCGCTCTCCACGGACACCAATGCCAATGACGTGGGTAGAGGAGTAGAAGAGTCCCTTGCTGAGGTCGATCAATTCTTTGTCGCCCATCTTCTCAGCCAAAAAGTCCACAGGCATGGTCGACACCAACTTCTGATACTTTACAGTGGTGCCGTCACCGAGTGTGACGATCTTGTTGTCAGCATCAACCTTGGTGACTTCACCATGCTTGCCGAAGCGTGTCTTGTGTTTGGGCAGAGTGTTTGCAACAGCAATCCAGATGCCACCAGTACCACCACGAGCAGGGAAACGGAATGTAGCATTTGGTCCCCAGTTACCAGCGGTTTTCTGCAGGATCACATTGGTAGTGACTTTTTTCAAATCAGGTGCAGCAACACGTTCACCGAGCCAGGCGCATTGCATCTGTGTAAAGAATCAGCGGTGTTCACCGGTAGTGATTATACTATGGAAGCAGTGAATTGTTCTCCCTCTCAATGTTGATCTACCACTAACCTTTGTTGTTGGAACAGCCCAGACCTTGAAGTTGTAGGGTCTCATGAAGAGGTCTGCAATTCCAGTACCCATCATGCGAACAATCCACTCGTCAAAAGTCTTGGGCTTGGTGTTGGCGACACGCGCCTCCAGGGCGGCGTCAATCATTCCGTCCATGCATTTGACCTGGTCTTCTTTGGGGAGCATGGAGATGTTGTTCTGGAATGGGTAGGGGACCCACAGGCCCTTGCAGCGGACGTAGGAGATTCGCTGATGAGTGTACCAGTCATCAGGCTTGGGAAGGGCCTCATCGAGGCAGTCGTCGAAGTATTTGTAGTGGGAGAAGATGACGTGACCTCCAACATCGAACAACTATGAATGAAACTGTATGTCAGACAAGACCCTTTGGAGGGGTAAAGAGCGTTGGACTGCCGACGTACGAATCCTTCAGGAGTGACATCGGTGGAAGCCAGACCACCGGGAGTCTCGTTGGCATCGACAATCAGCCATGAAGCGCCATTCTAATATGTTTTGTCAGCGGTGAACACAGCTGTCGGATGCCACGCTCTCAGACGTACGATCTGATTCAAGCGCTTCGCTGCACCAAGTCCAGTAGGACCAGCGCCAACGACAAGAATATCAACAGAGCTGTTTTTGTCCGCCAACAATCAGTATGAATTGTTCCCACAGAGACAGAATTACAGCCATGAAGCGATTGACTGGGAAGCTCACATGTCAGGCTTGCTCATTTTGTCAAGCTACAAAAGTTCACCTTGTCGCAACAACGTGGGCTGTTTCGCAGAGAGCGGGAGAAAGGAGGGAGGGGTGACAGCGCAGAGGGAAGAAAGTGCAGCGCTGGAAACCGCAACGGGAGGGGGATTTTGCAACTCAAGTGAGCGACAGAAAAGCAAACGAAAGACAAGATGCGAGGGAAAAGGAGAGACGAGAAGCACCGGATGAACGAGTCGATCAATGAGACTGTCTGGGGTGTCTCTCGAAGATGAGGGCGGGACCCTGCGACGATCTTGGCGCCAAGATGGAGAACATCAGGGGCGTGGGATGCGCAGTTGTTATCGAGGCTTACGAAATTATAATTTATGGGCCAGATTGTTGCTTATTTTCATAGAGATTAATATTGTTATTATTACTGTGTATTGTTACCGGCACTTCTGGGACGAATAATTGACTATATGACCAGGAAACCAGCCACCGATGCCTCGAGTACACAGGACTGCACCTTTTGAACCCCCTCCGTCGCGAGCAGAGGAAGAGAACGTACTATCCAGTAGAAGGTACCGAGTAGTGAAACATAAGAATTGACCATGGATCTGGGAATTGGAGTACCATGGCCCTTGCTGGCCAGAGGAAACTTGTCTGCAAGGCGCTGCACTGTGACGACTGCGAAATGCAGCGAGTTGATCTTCGTGACACAGACGCGTGAGACTGTGGGGAGACCAACTCCATGTCACTCTCTCCCTGATGAGCAAGCCATGAGAGGCATGGATTTAATAGGCCAATTAAAATGATACGACAGGAGAGGAGTGTTCAAGATTACAGCATCATAGATCTCGCAATAATAATATGGGCGCAATCAAGCATCGAGAAGAAGACAGTGTTATGTTGGATAAATAATCTCTTTTTCACATCTCACTGGTGAAGAATTAAGAAAAAAAAAAAAGTCTCAGCCCTGACGTTGGGATGCGAGACACCTGAGAAACCACGTTTTGCCAGCAAGCAATTGATTTGTTCCATGGGCGCCGATGGCGTTCGAAAGTGGAGATGGGATGGGGAACAAAAGCGCACCAGCCAACCGCCACTATTAGTAGTAAACTCAACTTTCCCTGGAGGCAATCTTGCCTCACTCGCCCATAGGATGGTGGTGCTGGGACCCCGCAGGCACGCCCGTCGGCTCAGGAACGCCGTCCCAATTAATGAAATGACGCCTCCGTCGTCCTGGACGGCCGATGACAGTTCTGAAGTACTCATTTGCTGCGTTGCATCGTTGACACCATGGAGCAGTGTTGCGGTGATACGAACAACGGCTGGCCCCCCGATATTATTACACTTGTGACGAGAAATGTGACTTCTCGCAACGCTCCCGCTCACCATGCGTCTGTGATGCGCAGGGCGAAAAAAAGACGACAACTCGGGGTGAAGGAGCAAGGTCTGGGATTGACATGCGCTGCTTGCTTCAGACGGCTGAAGGCTCGGGTCGGGTGGGTCGTGGTGCGACACCCTCGCACCCTTGAGAACTCGAAACGATGCTTCTCGACCTCTGACACGTTTGAGGTGGACGCTGAGCGACGGGCTCATAATAGGGATGCGCCATGATCCACATTGGAGCCCCATCGGTGCCATTGCTTTATCGACGCAGAGCCTGTGATGGGCGGTTGTACCACTCTGCAAATCACGGCCCTCCGCCGTTGTTGTGCTGCATACTATGTACAGCTTGCGTAAGCCTCAGGAGTGCGACCTCACTCCCGAAATGAGCATGAAATTCCTCCGGGTTGACCACAGATTATGGTCCACTTGCCCGGCACATGCTGAGGACAAAAGGAGGCGACATGTTGGCATGATCCTCGACCGAACAGCAAGAACCAAGGACAACATCTTCCACTCATCAGATCAATTGCCTGATGGAGACTATGGTTTGACATTTACGCGCGTTCATGGTGATGTCTGCCCTATCAAGTATCAAGCGCGGCGTATTGTTGTTTGTCGCGTCAAGGTAGGAGTCCAGGATTCGAAAGTCATCATCGACGCACCAGGCGCAAGCTTTGACTTGAGCGAGTGTGCCTAAATTATCAAATCATGTGTGACAGCCCACCTCAC
This sequence comes from Malbranchea cinnamomea, assembly GCA_900128795.2. Taxonomy (NCBI): domain Eukaryota; kingdom Fungi; phylum Ascomycota; class Eurotiomycetes; order Onygenales; family Malbrancheaceae; genus Malbranchea; species Malbranchea cinnamomea. Next base: position 55,189 of record FQSS02000632.1, read on the forward strand.
ATTCGATGGTGAGAAGAATCCCCAGATGAACTTGTCCACTGGTTTGGAGAGGTAAGAAGTAGCAAATGTCAGCCCTTGGATGAAAGGACAGGATGTTACAGGTGTAAGACGGCGAGCAGCTGGCCAAATCAAAAAGGATGCCCTTGACTTTTGACTATACGTTTACAATGGCTTTTCATTATTATCTGCATAAGTGCGAAATGATGGCGAAATGTCACGCATGGGGTTAGAACAGAGCTGAGGGACCAAACCGATTTGAACGGCCCTTTGCCTGGTTGGCGGTGCACTTGCGGCTCCAGAAGCCTGTGTTAAAGGGCACACAGAAGTTCTCGTAATGCTGCTGACCTGTTTCCACTCTCACACCAAGGGAGGCCTTTTTATGAACACGACCAATTCTGCTGTAGACACGACCACCTAAGCCCGACCGAGTATCGTGCGTAGCTGCCAGCCTTCAACTTTAACATCAGACATTGTCTTACATTCACTGGATGGGAACTTCGCGGTTGCTCTTTTTAGGCACATAACTCCATAGGTCTGAAAATACAAAGAGACCTGAGTATGTCTAAGATTATTTTTCCCAATGTCCAGTGTCGACTTCTTTTGTTTTGAGGCCTGATCTTGTGGTGCATGAGCAGCATCGTGGTGGGACTAGTCTTGAACGGGTTAAAATCTATCGTGGCTCTAAGCTTGACTAGTCGTGCACGTAAATCTCCCCTTACCCGGAGATTTAATGATAGTGTCCCTTCTCTTCGTTCCTTGTCTCAACCCCCTCTGACCACCCACTTGTCCTCCGTCCCCTCGTTTGATATCACCCATCTTCTCCCACATTCAGTACGCGCTCTTCTTCCGCCATTCCGGTCCCCCTGGCGTCCAGTTCCTTTGGCCGAAGTCCCCTCCTTCGGCAGCGACCTTTCGACCTCCAGCGGTTCTTCTCTGAGCAGGCGCGTTCCCTCCAGACCATCACCACAACCGCAACAAACAGCATCATGAGCGGCGAACAGGAGAAGGTCAGGACCTCAGGGGAGTCCCCGTCGGCGGCATCTGGCCCGGTGCTCCCAACCGTCAACCCGGCGGTCAAACCTGAACCGCCCAAGCCAGCGCTTCACCCGGCCTTTTATGTCATGTAGGTGCACAGCTGGGGTGATGAGGAAAAGCGGCTATTCCTACGGATCCTCCCGAGAATCATAGTGAGCTAATCTGATGCATTTCTATTGTTTAGATCATGGATCTTTTTCAGTTCTGCCGTCATTTTATTCAATAAGGAACTGCTAGATAAGAAGGAGAACAAGTTTCGTAAGTTTTTCTTCTTTTCTTCATACCGTGATGTTCCATTTCACAACTGAACAACACGTACTGACTTGCATCTCTTTAGCATTCCGTATGTGCCCTAGTAGCCTGTATGAGCTCCTCTTTGCGCGCGCTAACTTCCACAACACACAGCGATTATCCTGACAACATGGCATCTGGGATTTGCGGCTATCATGACCCAAATCTTGGCCCGTACAACCACCATGCTGGATGGCCGGAAGAAGGTGAAGATGACTGGTCGAGTGTATTTGCGTGCAATCGTCCCAATCGGCTTCTTCTTCAGTCTGAGCTTGATTTGCGGTAACAAGACGTACATGTATCTGTCTGTCGCGTTCATTCAAATGCTCAAGGTGAATAATACCCCCATTACATTGAGGGACCGATGGAATAGTTGAGGTGCTAAAAAAGTTTGCGCGCTTATACAGGCTACCACACCCGTTGCCGTTCTTCTGGTGACCTGGACAATGGGCATGGCCCCGCCGAACATGAAAGTCCTTTTCAACGTTTCGTTCATTGTCATCGGTGTCATCATTGCATCCTTTGGCGAGATTTACTTCGTCATGATTGGCTTCCTCTTCCAAATTGGTGGCATCTTGTTCGAGGCTACTCGCTTGGTCATGGTCCAGCGTCTTCTGAGTTCGGCCGAATACAAGATGGACCCCATGGTGTCACTCTACTACTTTGCTCCCATCTGTGCCGTGATGAACGGTATCGTGGCTCTTTTCCTCGAAGTCCCGGAGTTGACCATGGACCACATCTACAGATGTGGAGTCTGGACTCTTTTGGCCAACGCCATGGTTGCATTTATGCTTAATGTTGCAGTGGTCTTCCTGGTAAGCATGAAACGACTTATACACCGATCGTTTCTTGTTAACGGCAATACTGACTTTTTTTTTTCCTATCTTCCTCACAGATCGGTAAAACTTCGTCCTTGGTACTTACACTTTGCGGTGTTTTGAAAGATATACTCCTGGTTACCATCTCTGCGGTATGGTACGAAACTCCTGTCACGAAGCTGCAGCTCTTTGGCTACACTATTGCGCTGGGCGGCCTGATCTACTACAAGTTGGGCGGTGAGAAGATTCGGGAGTACAGCCAGCAGGCCAGCAGGCAATGGGCCGAGTTTGGTGCCACGAACCCGGTCAAACGTCGCCTTGTCATTATCGGAACCACGCTTGCGCTCGTAATCATCTTCGTCTTCCAACTGGGCTCTGATTACGATCCTCGTGGAGTTGTCAACAGCCTCATTCCTGATGGCACAACAGGGGGTTCCCCTTGAACCGAAAGGAAGCGGTCTTTTCAAGATGGGTATCTCGTTGTACTCCGGCGCGCCAGTTGATCACGAGGATGCACTTTTACTGGAACATGTATGACCCGAAGCAAGACACGCCAGTCGACTCTGCACACACGACAACAAAAAATCCTTCATGAAAGGCCAAGATGACAATGTTCTTTGTTCGAGAATACCCTAGGAATGACCAGTCTTTTCATCAGTGGAAGACTCCAGAGACGGAGCTGGGCGGTTTGGGTGGTGAGCATCGATGTGTCTTGATTTTCCTCTCTCCTTGGCTTGCCTTACGCTTCTTCTTTCCCTTCCTTTCTTCTTCTTTTGCGCGTCTCCCCGGTGAGGAGCCAAGTTGGCACATGCCTATGATTGATAGTGTTTTCCTAATCCTTGTCTTCTGTTGTCCATTGTTGGGTGTCCACTCGGACTGCGTTCGTCCAGTGACGCCGAATGTATCACCATGCCTGCTTCCTGCAAATCTTGCGAGGTTACACCGTTTTAGTCTTGCTTTTCCTTCTTTTTTGGGACCATTCCTTTAAATCCTGTTGCTTGTTTTTTTCTCTTCTAAATCACTTAATTACTCTTCGTGCACAGTCCTTTCAGCTTATTTTCCTTCTGTTTCCCTGTTTTATGCGCTTCGCCTTTTTTTACTCTTTCTTGCCTCTCCTTTTTTTTTATTTTCTCTCTGTTGTCTAAGGTGTTCTAAGGATTGTACCCGGATAGACAGGATACCGAGGGTGAGAGCAATGAAAACAAGATGATTCGTCTCACTTTCTCCCGCTCCCTTTTCTCCGCCGTGGCCCCTGGGTGCCTGAGGATGTGGGCGATGGTGTCACTCCCGTGATCACCGTCCGTCTTCGGCCTAGGGCCTTGCGGGATCACGGGGGCTTTGCCAAGACCTGAAGCAGCCTCAGACGCCGGGCAACGCTGATTGGATGGAGGATCAACCGCGGATTCAAGAAGCTTCATCCACGCTCATTGGATAATGACTCAGCAAGGTTGCGGAATTATAAATGTCCGCGCTTCCCGGCAGTGGACCCTGGCGCTGTTCCCTGTCCCTGATTGTTGATTGGTTGTATCTCATTTTCCCTGGCAGAGACTAACCATACAAGGTTAGACCCTAGCCCATCGTCTGCGCTTCCCCCCCATCTTTAAGCTCTCTCTCGCTCTCTTCTCTCTCTTTACTTCCTTTACTTCTTCCTCACCTCGCACCTCAGTCTCCGCTTGCTTTCAGTGCCACTGTTTGGCCTCCGATGGCATTCATTCTTCAACCTTTGAGCTTGCTTGTTATCTTCTTTCGCTTTTAGATATCCTCGCGTGCTTCTCGTCCTCTTCGCCCCGTCAATCCGCATAGCACCCCGCCCGAGCTTTGTCCGTACCTCTTCCTATCGTCGCTGCACTCGGCCTTTTTTCTTCCATCAATCGTTGCGCGATTCGCCTGTTTTATCATTTTTCACTATTTCTAGGTTTCATGTTTCATTATAATTTTGACAGTTGGTAAAACGGTATTCGTTAACGTACCAGATCTTCCGCGCTATCTGATCGCATTCTCCGCTACCACCATGGGTCGCTTACTTCGCACTGATTTCTCCGACGCGCCCACGATGCTGCTTTCACCGCAGCAGACTTCGCATCCGTCGTCTTCTTCGAATCAGAGCAGCCCGTTCCGTGTCCAATCGTCCGATCCTTCTCAGCTCTCCTCTTTCAACCCTGGCCGTTCCAGCAACCAGACCTCCAGCACCACGCTTCTGCCTTCTGGACCGCTCAAGAATGGCTTTGCGAATTTCTCTGGCTCATGCGCCCCTGCATCATCTTCGACACCGTTGTTTGCCAACCCTTCACGCAAACGGTCACATTCCGAGTTTGCGTCCTCGTCGGAGGGAGATGGTAGTTCTTCCAGTTCGCTGCCATCTGAGCTTGGGCCAGCCCAGGAGAAAAAGCCCATCTATGGCGAGGGCATGACTTTGCTTAACCCTCGCACCGGCGTGTGCATTTCCGCCGAAAGCCAGTCGATGGAAGCCCAAGCTGCCGCTGCCGCCCCGATTGCTGTCCCAACCGCACAGTCTGACTATCGTAGCCGCAAAACGCAACGTCTGGATGCTTCTGGCTCAGCGTTCGACGACATCCCGTCTGCCGCCCTGCAACGCAAAATTCAGGCCTTGACCCAGCCAGATACCCTTCGAACATCCAATCCTCGATCGCCTTCCACTTCTTCTCGTATGGAAAACCCTCAGGTGGACAGCTTCACACACCTCCTCGGCATCAGCTGGCAGTGCTTTTCCAGCGACGACAAAGACTTGGGAGCCGCCATCCGTGGATGGGAAAAGTACATCGACAATCATTATTCCCAATACGTTCGGGACTCCCGTATCATTCTCAAACACAAGGGACTGAACGCCTATCTTGTCACTTCGCAGTCACCTGCGGTCGCTTGCGGCAACCAGAAGAATCCCAGCTATCTCTGGGAGAATGATGTCTCAATCCCCACCCCTGAGTCCAGACAGACTTCTGATACGTCACCCCAATTCTACCTGTTCAATGAGGAACTTTCGGAAGCCCGGTTGGTCGCTACCGATTGGGAGACCTGCGTCAAGCGTCTCAGATGCTCTCCCATTGAGTTCGCAGAGGGCTCTGAAGTCGTCAAAGCCTCGGATAGACCCTGTGAGCCGTCACGGAATAACGAAGCAGGCGCTGCGAATATGGTCGCGAAGAACACCGAAGCTGGAAGCGGAGGGCTGGGAACGGAGATGACGATGGACATCGACTCGTAGTACCCTTTCGACAAACCGACGACGCGACCGTCCAAAGTATCGATCGCTATTCGAATCCCCAGTCTATGGACGAAGACGGTGGTATATTATATTACCTTTTCTTTTTTTTTTCTTTTTTCTTCACTTTCTTTTTTCGGTTCTGATTCTCGTTGATCGTGGTATCTCATACTCAGGGTCCTATTCTTATTTGCCATTGGTAGGCGATGAGCTTGCTACACCATCAAGTTACTCGTTAGTATTGATTATCTGCGCCGTGCAAAAAAAAAAATCCGTTCCGGAGATATCTTACTCCGGATTACTTATAGTCGCGCAATATAAGTCATTATTTCTCTGAAGGAGTCACCGTGTCCCTTTCACTCTCTGGACCAACACATCCCAATTAACTTAAGCCGGATCTAAATTTGTCAATGTAACCTTCCAGAGCCCTCCCGAGTTTCTGGCTTCCTGCACACAAGACTTGAATTCTCCAATCAACCGACTCGTGCATGGTATGTATTCATTGAAGGGTCTAGAAAACAACACCAAAGACAGTATGGCTCTGCCGGGCCAAGTTTTCCGAGTCATGGGGACACAACCAGACCATATTATTTTATACGTACCGTAGGTAACTAGCCGTTGTCACCTGCGGAAAGCGGAATGATCTACGACTATTCAGCGTTCCACCGCAGCAGCGTGAAGCTATGTTTGGGGAACGTGTATTTCCCTTTCCCATCCCAGGAGCTCTCCTTGACACACACCTTGTTCGGTTCCAGCACATTGCAGTCCCGAATCGAGTTGCCCTCCCCACCGACAGTGAACACCTCGACGGCTCCCGTGAGGCCCGGGATATGCGTCTCAAAGGCCTTTTCGTCCGAGATGTTTACCACCGCAAGGTTGATATACCCTTCTGCATCCAGCGCCGCGGAAACATCCAGCCACGACGCGTCCATCGTGCTCGCGATCCACTCCGGGTACGTGCGGCCGGTATACACCCCGCAGCGCAAGTTCACGGCCAGCGTTTTTCCGTGCATGTACCGCGAGAACAGGTACAGTGGCCAGTAAATTGTCTGCTTCACGAGGCCCTGGCCATCGCGCCGGGTGTAAATGGGCGCGAGGACGTTCACGTTCTGCGCGATTGTCGCCATGCCGAGCCACCTAGCTTGCCGGACGAACACGTTCAACCACACCGCGACCCCCAACGCGTCGGAGAGATCGTAGTGCTGCTCGGCGCCCTCTGAGCCTGGAAAGCGCGTCTCGGACCAGATGTTCCACTCGTCGAAGCAGATCGTCGGCCTGTGGCTCGTCTTTGGGCGCGTGTCGAGCGGGTCAGGCCAGGCCTCGGTGTCTGTTTCGACGCGGGCGAGGTCGATCAGGGAGGCCGTTATCTCGATGGCACGCTCGGCGGCGAGCGGGGAGATGGCGTTGGGGACGTGCTCGGTATCGGAGACGTAGAGGTGGATGGAATGCATGTCGATGTAGCGGATGCATTTTTGGAGCACGTAGCGGTCCCAGTCGCTGTAGCCGTTTTTGCCGCAGAGGACGAGCTTGATGGAAGGGTCCATGAGTTTGAGGGCTGCAAGGGTGTCAATGCACATGTGTTTTTTTCCCCCTCAGGCATGTTTGGTACCATAGTAGAGTACTGGAATCGACCGACCTTTGCCCCATTGGTACGCTTTCTTCGCATAGTCTTCCTTCGTGCTCTGCTCGACTTGCCTGCGTGTGCATGAATCATACCACGGTTAGCAGATAGGGACCTGAGAAACAACAGACATGGAGTGTCTACTGACCACGGACCCCAAGTCTCGTTCCCAAGCGCCCAGTACTTGACCCGATAGGGCTCCTGACGTCCATTCTTGCGACGAAGATTGGCATAGTGGGTATCTTGATCCGAATTGCAGTATTCCAACCACCCGAGGGCTGTCAAAACAGTGCCAGGAATTAGCAGATACTACCTCTGAGGATCAACTTGCGCAAGCCAGGAAACATAAAGAGGAAATCAGACAGTACCATCCTCAAGCGTCCCCGTCCCCATGTTCAGACACAAGAACGGTTCGGCGCCAACGATCTCGCACCACTTCATAAACTCGTCTGTGCCAAATTGGTTCGGTTCGAGCTGGCCCCACGCAAGATCAAGCCTCTTGGGACGGAGCTCCTTTGGTCCTATTCCGTCCTGCCAGCGGTACGTTGCGGTGAAGTTGCCGCCGGGGTAGCGCACGACGGGGACGCGGAGCTCCTTCATGCACTCGATCACGTCGGTGCGGAAGCCGTTCGAATCGCTGAGGCCATACTTGTTATCAGGATCGTAGATGCCGCCGTAGATGCACCGGCCCATGTGCCTGCATTTTCAGCAAGGTTGATGTTGCTCAGCTATTCCCGCCCCATGACGAAATGCTTTAAGACTCTGGGGGAATTCGCTAGCACGGCTTACTCTATGAAGCCCCCATAGATCAAAGGATTGATGTCAGAAACTGTGTGCTTCGCCGAGACGGTGATTGACGGTGTTTCATTGTCGGGGATCTTGGTGAGAGTTGTCATGGTGAATCATGGAATATTTGAGCGAAGACAACGCGGTCAGGAGAACCAAGACCTGAAGAGAGAGAGAGAGAGAGAGAGCCTGAACTTTGAATTCAGGACACGAAAAGGACTCCTAGCTGAATATCCAAGCCATGAAAGCGAGAGAGATGAGCCATCTTAAATGGCATCCTTGACCTGACAGCGTAGCTCTGTCCAAGCCAACAGAGCCAGTTCTGCAGAGATCCCAGCGCGTCATTCCACACGAATGTCGTCAAGATCAACCCAGGTTTCTCGGTTCGTCGGTGCATCGTCGATCGAGAAGACGCTGGGCGCTGTTCAATCAACGATGCGGACGTCTTCAACCTTCCCCGCTTCCTTCCACCGAGTCGCACCGGCGGCCGACGTTCCCCGAAGTCACATCCTGACGCCGTCGGACATGACTCGACCGCCTGGCTGCAGCCTGCACGACGAGACCAAGTCCCTAGCTCAACAGTACTACTTCATATACTTATGCTGAGCCGGTTTCTAGAGGAGTACGTAGTCTCGTCATGGAGCCGTCGCTGTCTACACTCCTTGCTTCTGCGGCCGTGGACCTGGCTCCCTATGAGGCTCTCTACAAACACTTCCACAACCACCCCGAACTGTCCCCGCCAGGAGAAACGCACCTCGCAAAGCTGAATGCCTACGAGATCCACACGCACATTGGCGGCTACGGGTTTGTGGGCGTCCTCCGCAATGGTCCCGGGAAGACAGTCATGCTGCCAGCCGACCTGGATGCGCTGCCGGAGAAGGAACTGACCGGGCTTCCCTACGCCAGCACGGTCACCGCGCGCGACACGGAGGGCAACGAAAAGCCGGTGATGCATGCCCGCGGCCATGATATGCACATCACCTGTCTGCTGGCAGCGGCAGAGACTCTGGCCAAGCTCAGGGCGGAATGGACGAGGACCCTGATTGTGCTCTTCCAACCGGACGAAGAGCGTGAAAACGGCGCGTAGGCCATGGTCGATGAGGGTCGGTATACAAAGGTTCCTGTCCCCGATTACGTCTTTGGACAGTATGTGATGCGCATGCGGGCCGGCAGCGTGGGCTCTCGGGTCGGCACGATCATGGCAGCTGCGGACAGTCTCAAGATCACCTCTACGGGCGCGGAGGACACGGGCCGATGCCACAGCAGACCGTGGACCCTGTAGGTTTGGCCGCAAATGTAGTCCTCCGACGGCAGGGCATAGTCAGCAGGGAAAACAGATCCCAGCGAGGTGGCTGTGGTGACCGTGGGAAGCTTGCAAGCAGGCCAGACCGAGAACATCATCCCGGAGAGTGCTGAAATCGGCGTCGACTTCCGGTCCGTCCCGGCCAGAAACACGGGAAAAGATCTTGTCGTCCATTCATCGCATCGTTGAGGCCGAGTGTATGGCAAGCGGCTCCCCAAAACCGCCCCAATTCCGTCCGACCCGGAGGTTCCCTTCGACCGTGAATGATTAAGACGCTACTGAGCAACTAGTGCGATCGTTCAGGGACCATTTTCGGGACAGTTTCGACGCCAATACTCCAATGACGAATGTCAGTGCAGATTTCTCCATCCTAGGTATCTGCTAGGGGCGGCCATGCTCATTCTGGTTCATCGATGGAATCGACCATGGACAATGGGATGCTGCAGAGAGCGTCGGGAGACTGCAGCAAGATGTCCCCGGAAATCATTCAGCTCACTTTGCACCCGCAGTGCAGCCCACACTCCGGACCGGCGTAGACGCTCTCTGCCTTGCAGCATTAACCTTCCTAAGAAAGTCTTCAGCAAAGTAAGGCGATGGGAGCTCTGGCTAGTAATGTCTCGTTATGTTCAGGGTAGCCTTCTAAAATTAGGCATGAGATGAAGATGAAAATGACATCAACGCATAAATGATGCACGCTAAAATTAAGCTGTTTCCAAGTCATGAATTAAATTCCGATATTGGTGAAACAGTGGAGGAGCCAAAGGGAAACATCCTGGAGTCAAATGAATAGGAGAGGAAACGCAATTGACTGGACCCGAGGAAGACTTTAGCTTCATATATCCATCCTCAATGCCCTGCTTTTGCACCTCATCTCTCTCCTTTTCCTTCTGACGCAACACACGCGAAATCTGCGTCTGACCCTTAGCTTTGCCATGGGAGTAGAATAGGAGACCATATAGAAAGGACTCAACGGAGCGTGATGAGCTTATCGTTTGTCTTCCCCCACACCCCCACCCCCGGGCGGCGGCCTTCTAGAAGTTTGATAGAAGTGCACATCGCAGTTGAGGAGCCAGTGTTTAGAGAAGTGACGCCTGGGCATGGTTTAGGCGAGCAGAGGGTTGCACGCATTGGTGTCATTGCTCTCCTAAAAGTCATCATTTCGCATATGCTGCACAGTTGCTCGGTTCTGGATTGAAATTAGTTTTGGGCTGGAGTGTGAATCCCGTGCGATTGATAGGCTCTCGGGTCGAGAGGTGTCAAGCTTGTGATTGAATGGCCACCTCTGATGGCCAAGGACACCCACAGCAACTCGAGTTTGACTGTAATGACCAGAGCGTCATCTCAGGAGAGAAACGAGATTTATACCAGCGTTAGCAACCTCTGGATGATACACCGGAGCCTCTCAACATGTCCACTCTCCTTGCTCCACACTTCCAGCATGTGGAGAACCTGCAACACCGCGCTCTTCCATCTATCCGGAAGCATCTCCGCTTCAAGAACGCGATAGCTAACCCCTTTGGCTTCAGCTTCAATCCGACACTTGATCGCCGTGCCAAGAAGTATCAACGCGCTTCTTGTGCAGCTTCGAATCGTTAGCCACGTCCCCTGGTGTCGGTGCAGAAGACCCTCTGAATTCGTCTCTATGCGATAGACAGCGTTGGCAAGGGCTTCTTTGGCCAGACGGATGCAGGTGGGAGAGAGTTGGGTGGATGCTGGTCTGGAGGCAGTCAAATAAGCACGTATCGCAGGGAATCTAACCATTTCGTATACATCTATCATGTGGCCGCGAAGAACAAAGAGGAGGATATCGTTGGTGGGTTCTGAGGCTTCTGTGGGGAATCGCATCGGCGCTGGAAGGGAGTCGAGCCTGCCAATGTCTTTCAGGTTAATAAGACGAGAAAAAAAAAACCAATCAATAAATGAACAGGGGTAGTTTTATGAAACTACCATTGTTTAATTTGAAAGTCGAATTCAGCCACGCTCTTCTCCATTTCGCGGCATGCTCTGCCTTCCGTCCCGTCCCAGATGCCTTCATCGGCAAACTGGTACCGATAAAGCAGGTACCTGTTGACAATTCTTCGGAGGGCAATTTCGCTGAGGTAGAAAAACCAACCGCTCTCCAGAGTCTGCGTGTCTTGATCTCTCGACATGCAGGATGTGGGACTGGTCTGATCTGATAACGGATGTGAGGCATTGCCGTTTGGTCTACCCGCTGGGGCCGAAGAAGAGCCGGTCGGAGGGGAGGGAAATACGTGCGGGTAATCAACCTCATTGAGGGCGGAACCTGCTAGAGACAGCTCAATTCGCAGCTCCCTAGAAGAGAAGAACTTAATCAGCTGTCGTTCACTCCAGAGTTCTCTGGAGATAACCGCAAGAGCAACATACAGCTCACTCTTCAGACAACTCCAATATAGTCCCTCTTCTACCGGCCTATGCTGTGATGCTTGTTCTGTAGCGTCTACATAACTGTTGTGTCGCCTGACTTCCCCGTTGTTCCTGTTCTTCCTCATCAAACCCCTGCTTTCGAGGTAGCTGAAGCACTGAGTCCCAGCTTGCACGAAGCACTTCCAGGCAGCTAGTATCTGCATTGTCGACATTAAGTACACCCCTGTCAGAAAGGCACACTGCACTGCTACGAGCGAGTTTTCATGATATAGCATGCCGATTCGCCTCTGTGCGGCCTGGAAGTACATTTTTGACACGGCAAGCTGCCTGGAATCAGGGAATGGCATTCCATCCTCTAGACGAACTGCGATATGCGACGATATAGCGCTAACTGCACATACGAGGAGCTGGGACCCTCACATCATCGTCACGCTCGTGAGACCCTGAGATCTTTCGACACCAAAAAAAAAAAAAAAAACGTGGAAAGCACTTACAATCAAGCAACTCCGCCCATCCCATTGCGGGCCTGTCTCGGAAAACACTCTAGCATCGGCCCGCAAAATATCAACGTCCAATATCGGGTTCTTGACAAGATTGTTTGTCAAAAAGTTCTCCACATGTGCCTGAACCGTCTCGTAATCAAGTCCGATGATCCCCGACACGCTCTCTGGAGAAGAAGAAGAAGCACCATTACCAGCGCTTAGCTCGCTTAAACCGTCAATAGCAGGCGTTCGTACAAGTGGCTCCAGATCAGGCGCCAGTCGCGTGAAGATGGGCCATTTCAGAAGAGACTCCACTGTCATCTCCGAAGACCTGAAGATGACGTCGGACGGTGGAGGTGCATCCCGAAGTTCTAGAACTGCTGCGGGTGGACTGTGTTGGTGGAGCGTCTGGAATTCAGGTGACGGAGTTACCCCTGGGACGTTCCACCACGTTCAGTGGAATCCTGTAGAATTCACCAAAAAAAAAATAATTAATGAAACACTCTCACCATTCATCTCGATGTAACTAGAGACGTTGCGCCATTGCTGGCGGTTGTCGCTGCACAGGTTGCTGTTCGATCTCCCCAACTGCCTCAACTCCTGCAAGACAGTTGACTCGAGCTGGCTGATGCGGTCGAGGATAGCCAGACTCGCTCGGTCGAACTTCGACGTATCCGACTCGGGATAGATGCACTCTCCACCGGCAGAGACGCAGAAACCACACGCAGGGCGTCTGTTGTCACATTTTGTCTTTCTAGCTCTGCACACTAGACAGGCTCGGGGCGCCCGTCGGCGTTCATACACTGCTGGCGCTCTCTGAACTGGGTAAGAGGGTCGAGGTCTTTTCCGCGATGAAACATTGTCGAGACCTTGTTGTTGAATGTCCACACGAAAAGACCCTGACTGCTCGTTCCCAAGGAAGTTTTGGTCTGCCATGCGGATGTGGGTCAACACGAGAAAAGGGGTCCTGATCTGAGAAAGACGTCAAAGATCTGGGGAAACGAGAATCTGGGGAACTTGATAGCCCAATGCGGGGAACGTCGGGAATGATATAGACACTAATTCTTCGGCGAATTGCAGATCAAGTGACAGCGCGGAATTCCCATCCCTGCCTGGGCGCTCTTAGCGTCGGGGACCATCGGACTCCTTTGCAGCTTATCCCTGGGCTGTATTTAATACACCCTGGCTTGTGCTACCGTTAATGATCCATTCAAATTGTGATTGTTCGTGGTGGTCACCATGATCCTCGCACCTATCCAGCTTCGCTTGACCATGCGGTGTTCGGGCCGCTCGTGGTTCGAGCGCCTCCCTGTCAGTGAGCGGTGTACTAGTATAAATGGGCCGACTATCCCGGTGACCGACTGCTCCAGCTCTTGAAGCTCAAGCGACATTCTGGTGCAGCTGATCTGCATTATGATCCTCCCAAGTCGATTTTGAAGACAGACATCCGAGATGGTGAAAGCAAGAACAGTTGCCTCGGCAATCTTCATTGCCATTGGGGGTTTTCTTTTTGGCTATGAGATGGGTATCATCTCATCAACCATCGCGCAACCTCACTTCAAAGATTACTTCTCAAATCCATCGGATGAACTGGCTGGAGGGATTGTTGCTTCGTTCACAGGTGTGTAGTGCAACCATTTCATGTATTCTGAGCGTACATGCTACTTAGTAATTCCAGTACGTATAAGTTATTGACTGGATTGAAATTCTCAGGCGGTGCAATCGTCGGAACAGTCATCGTGTCTTTCCTCAACGATGGCATTGGCCGCAAATGGACACTTCTTACTGCGGCCAGCGTCACGGTGTTTGCCTGTGCCCTCCAGGCGGGCTCTGTAACAATAGCCATGCTTATCGCCGGACGCGTCATTGCAGGCATTGCTGTTGGAATGATGACTTCAACAGTCCCCATGTACTGCTCCGAGATATCACCCGCTAACGTCCGTGGGGCGTTGTCCGGTTTGCTCCAGTGGATGCTGTCTTGGGGCTTTTTGGTTGCCCAATGGCTGGGATACGGATGCACTTTCGCTAACTCTTCTTTCCAATGTATGCTTGTTTTTTCTGTATCTCTTTTTCTGCAAAGAAAAAAAAAGGGGGCGATGAGCTCACGGTTCTGTCATGAATTAGGGCGATTTCCTCTCGCCTTCCAATGTCTCCCAAGCCTTATTCTCAGCATTGGAATGTACTGGCTTCCCGAGTCTCCTCGCTTTCTCATGGAAAAAGATCGCGATGCGCAATGCAAGGAGGTGATACGTTTGCTGCATGGGACCGGCGACAACGACGAATTTCTCGAGCTAGAGTTCAGGGAGATCAAGGACGCTATTACCGCAGACCGGATAGCGAAACGCAATTCCTGGAAGTCGATGATAGCCAATCCAAAGATCAGAAAAAGGCTGCTTCTGGGGTGCGGCGTGCAGTTTTTCTGTCAGACGTCTGGCCTTAACGTCATCAGCTACTACGGTAGGTTTAAACGGCTTCAATCTCTCGCCAGTGATGACTTTTTTCTTTTTTTATACTGACTGGAATGGGAGGCCCGCGGATTTATGAGAGCCTCAACATCACGACCCAGACTTCCCTCATGATCATCGGCATCAGCGGCACCCTCGCGTTGGTATACAACACCATAGCGCTGGCTTTCATCGACAAAGTTGGACGAGTCAAGCCTCTCATCGTGGGAGCCCTGGGCTGTGCAGCCGCCATGTTGGTCAATGCGATCCTCAGCAAATATTACCCGACTGACTCGGATAATGCGGACGCCCTGCGTGCCCAGGTTGCCATGACCTTTGTCATTAACTTCTTCTTCGTTGCCCTCGGTGTCATATCCTGGGTCTATCCGGCCGAGATTTTCCCGACCGAGATTCGCGCCAGGGGAAACGCAATCTCGACATTCACCAATTGGAGTGTGGGTCTCATCTTTGCCCAATGCTCGCCCATCGCCTTGGGGAACATCGGATTCAATTATTTCTACGTCTTCTTTGTTCTGAACGTCATTGCTGCATGTGTATTCTATCTCTTCTATCCCGAAACGAAGGGCGTCACGCTGGAGCAGATGGACGAGGTCTTTGGTGACAAGATAATTCCCCACGCATTGAAGGACCCGAAAGAAGCAAACGAAGCAGTAGAGCAACTCGAGAAGGAGACTGCCTAGGAGAGCAATTGACTGGGAGTATCGTATCAATGGCATCCCGTTTCAGATTGTTAGGCTTGACCAAACCCGCGCCTGGGACGGGAAAAAAAAGGGCAGCACCAGATAATATCGTCAATCCCGACATATTTGATCCCAGTAAAAAAAACCACTGAGAGACCTTTTACCGATCTCCTGGCTCGACTGCGGCGAGCGAACTCATATAAGCGGCAACTGAACCTCTTGAGCCAGGGTCTAAAGCCCAGCAGTCATGCGTAATACCATTCCATTGTTGTAAATACATTTTCGACATGGACACTGATATTGTTAGTCCGTTCAAAAATTGACTCTCTCACATCGTCTGTCGGGTCGATTTCAACATTGAATGAAGAAGACTTGCTCAAGTGAGATTCATAGAAACGTGGTTTGGTTTGGATAGCCTCTGTCGATGGTTCACGGTCACGCTAAGTTGCCGCTCCGTATTTATCCGATGCAGGTCAGCCCTGACGCGGCAGACCTACCTTGGCGGTTCAGACGACCATGAAGCTCCAGACGCGACGTGCAATCCCTTTGTGAGAGATTCCTTTGGTTTGCTCAAGTCGGGCCGTCATTGATGTCCTTAGACCTTGCTGCCGGCCAGATATCTCCGAGAAGGGATGGGGTCGTCGAACACGCAGCATAGTTGGCGCCCGGCTTCAACGTCCTCCATCCCCAGCATCTGTTCGAGTTATCAAGGAGCTAGTCGGATACAGAGAACCTCGTCAAATACCCAGCGCCTAGGAAATATATATATATATATAGGTAGATCGCCTCATTAAATTGGGGAATGAGCGAAGAACGCAGGGGAACCGTAGCAGAGGCGACCTGACCAGAGGAAGAATACTCACTGTGGAAGAAGCAAGAGGCGGATTACTAAAACGACTCAGATAATTCGTCCAAGGCTGTGGTTTAGGGGATATATTTATGCATGGCTTTTTGATTTTGATATGTTCGGCTTATCTAGTAACGAGAAGAAATTCTTTCACGGGTGCTTAATATCAAAGGGGGTGGACGCCGGAATCAATTTCACCAGGATCGCCCACAGTTAAAGGAACTGAGAGAGAGAAAAAAAAAAAGGCCCTGATGCTTCATTCTGCCCCAGAGTAGGTCGCTAGCCCGAGAGAAGGGTAAACGCGAGAATTTCAGAAATGCTCAATAATTAGGCGGATGGGCGCGCTCTAAGACTGAAGACATCGCAAAGAGAAGAAATACTTTCCTGAACCCTCTCAAAACCTCGACCTTGAAGATAAACAAACCCCGTGGACCCTCCTGTGGGCGACACCAAAAAGTATGGGCACAAAAGGAAGGACTTATTTTTTGGACTAGAAAGACATCTCTCCAATTGTTCAATAATCATCGTCATATCCATCATCGCTTCCCTCGTCATAATAATCGCCAGCAAAAGCAGCCTGAATGCGCCTCTCGTCTTCATCTTCGTCCTCGCCTTCCTCATCCTCATCGTCATCCTCATCCTCGTCTTCCAACTCATATGTCCGGCCTTCTTCCTCCTCGCCAGGTTCAGGACCCGGGATATAACCCAGAATCTCCTCATCGGGATTGGAGGGATGTTCAGGCTCAGGCGCCGGTTCCGGTTCATGTGCGGGGACCGGCTGTCGAGCCGGAGGAACGCGTGGTGGCACAGGGGTTCTTGCAGGCGAAGCCCGAGGAGATGGCGACATTGTGCCAAAAGGTCTGGGCCTGCCAGTAGCGGCAACGGCCCTAGCTGCTCTCGCACCCTTGAGCAATTTCGTTCTCGCGGACATGCGGCCCTGGCCACCGCCAAAACTAGGTTCACGGCCACCTCCGTAACTACGCTCCGATACTACACTCACACTCCGACTGCGGCTCCGAGCACGACCGTTGTCGCTCTCTCTTTCCTTGACGAAATCCGCATCGTCGGCAGGTTCCTTGCCTTTTGCATCGGTTTCGTCTTCATACATTTCCTCCAACAGCTTGTAGTTAATCTTCTTGCTAAATCCTCGTTTTTCCAGCATCATTCTTGTCGCTTCTGCCGGGGTGGATGCACGAGAACTCTTCCCATCAGCCCCACCATTCAGGTATCCCACATCGCCCATTCGTCCCTTGCGGCGCTTTCGCGGCTTAGGAACATGGCCACCGGGGAAGTCGGCAGCTGCAAGTGCACGTTTGAGAGCTTTGGCCTGTTGTGCGCGTAGATAATCTTTGTTCTCATGGACCCAGATGCGCTCTTTGACCTCAACCTCATCGGGAGAAAGTAGGCAGTACTGGACTTCTGGATCGGAGTCGAATTCCGTGGGGTCAATTGTCTCACTTTCCGAAACTGGTTTTCGAACGCGAGGGGTAGGCTGAACTGTGTCCTCTGCGTCGGGGGTGGGGGAAGAATCTTTCCCGATGAGTCGTGGAGGCTGCGGATGTGGTGCCGCTGCGCTAGCAACGAGGTTTGATCCCGAGGATAGCAATTCCTGCATTTCATTCTCGAGCTCATTTTCTCTGGCAATGTCAGCTTCTGTTGGTGGTGGTAGTTTGCGAGTTCTCGACACCTTGAGTCGTCCCCTGCTAGGATCTGCCTCGTCATTACCACCATCGGAGCGAGCTGTGCTTTCAGACTCGTTGGCCTTTTCTGATTGCATCGCTAGTAAAGCTGGATCGATAGGAATATCTGGGATAACAAAGCCGTCTGCATCGATACGCGGTCTCTTTGGCGCCGGAGGCGAAGCCGAAGAACCAGGGGGGGTGGCGGTTTGAGTTGGTTCTTCCTCGCCACCTTCAATCTCAGCAGCGGTCGCTTGGGCCTGCCCTCGTCTCCTCTTGTTACTTCCCATTCTTGCTCTGGTGTAAGCAGGTGGATCGTGGGAATGCTCAAGATCGACAGTTCGGAACTGGTCAACAGTCAAGTCGCCACTTTCTGTAGCCTTAAACTCGTTCAGTCGCTGGTGAATGGTCAACTCCGTCACCTTGACCACGTAGACGACTTCGCGCACAGTTCTTCGAAAGTTGTTCATGCGTGCGGCTAGGATTAGGGCGGCACCGCAGATACCAGCTGGGCGCCTACCGGTAATCATCCAGTCGCGATTCATCCGTTGGACGATGCGAACGGCCTCACTGGCAACTTGCATCGTCTGAGAGCCAAATTCAAGCTGTTTTGCAAATCGGTAGATCAAACTCTCTGGGTCTATGGGATTCATGATGAAGACGTTTCCACCCAAACGCAGCTCTTCCAGAAGAGCCTTGTAAGTCCGACCCAGTTTAAATACGTTAATCTAGGCCCCGATCAGATTAGCTTTATTCGTAAAGTACAGTTTTAGAAAAAAAAGGCCAGTCAACACGTACCATCAGCACGTCCGCAAAGTCGATCAACATCACGGTGTTTCCATCCTGGCGTCGACATGCCACGTATAGACAGACCGCAGCAACCGTCTTTGTCCGTCGTCCCTGGATGAAATTTAGCCCTACGGCCAACTTGAACACCTGACCTGCAGCTTTCTGGGCGCTTTCAGGGATATTCAGGGCACGACAAAGCTGGGCGATATACCGATTTCCTGAACCACGCATGATCCATCAGCATCTGTGGGGACCAATATAATCCGCAGACGCCAACCAGGGAGAAGGGGCAGAAAACGGTACAGAAAAAGAACAACTAACCGTTCTGTTCTGTGATCTCTCTACTCTCCATGCCGCCACCACGCTGGAATCCCGGTCCAGTGCTCCGCCCATGGGTCTGATCCGCGCCCACGAATGTTCCTTGCACGATGGCCGCTCCAGACGAGGTCTCGCCAAAGGTCACTTCAGAAACGATGTTCGCCTCACTGATGACCGTACCGCACCCGGAGCAGACCTTCTGCCCATCGTCCTCGACGATGTTGGGAGCGGGACACCCTGGGTTGGGACAGGTGGTGGTCTTGGGGTGAGTTGTTGGTTTGGGCGGAGGAGTCGCAAAGGGGGAAGGGTTGGGGTTCTTCAAGCTGGTGAGGCGGTGGACAGGACGGGGTCGCATGCCTGCTCCCCGGGCGGGGGGAGGGATGCGAGTTGCCATGATCGCAGTATTTTAAAAGAGGCGGAGGGCAGCTGAGAGGGAGGGACGGGGAGGGGTTTACCCCGGAACAAGTGAGAGAAGAGAGCCGTTCAGTTTCAAATCAGGCCTCCTGCAAACCGGAACGAGTCGTTCGAAGTCGTTGAAAGGGTACTTCGACAAAAACGGTAAAAACAGAGCTCCTGGTAGCTTAAGCGGGAAGCTGTCGCATGTACCAGGTAGTATATGACTATATACGGAGGTTCCGCAGGAGTAGCTCCCAGATGGAGGGGGTTGAATGAGGTCACGATATGTAACTATTGTGTCCTTTTTTTTGGCTGGCCCTTTTTTCTGGTCCAGGCAGCTGCCTCCCACTCTCCTCCTTCACCTCCACCACACAAAAAAAGAGAGAAAAAAAAAGAAAAGTGGGAAGAGATCTCTTATCAAAGAGTACGAGCTCTCGCGTCGCGGTCGATGACGAGCGGCTTGACGTGCAGGATGCGCGGGGAGCTGGCGGCGGGCGTTGGAGATCGAGCGTCGGTCGCTCAGGTTGGTGTCGGTGGCCCAACAGGTTGAAGCCGTCGCATGAGTCACGTGGGTGAAAACTTTGCCGGGACTGGCGCCGGGTTCGAACCAGAGTGATCTCAGAGTCAAAGCCAGAGCATTGATTTTACTACCACTACCCAACTGCAGAGGACTCGATGGTAAGTTTTACCACTGTTGCCTGGAACCATCAGAAATAGAAGTGATTTTATTTTTTTTCATTTTTTTTTTCTATTCTACCGATCATCTATCGACCGGTCAGTGGAAGTACTGGTAGCTAGCGGTTACTCGAACACCATTTGTGCGGGCACCCCTTCTACCAGTGTTGTCGGCAGGATCCTCACACCCAGAAAGATTAATGCGGCAAAAACGACCGCATTAAAACTGGATTCAGGATTTGTACTACAAAAAAAAAGTGTTATGGAAAAACCTGCCTTCCGTTTCAGGTCCCTCGAGGCCACAGATAATCTTGCGAGACCCTCATCAGTTGGTCAAAGTCTCCCAGCAGAGACCAGACGCTCGAGCACTCACTCAACACTTCGGATGCCCACTGACCGTTGTACCCGCGGACCCGCTTCAGCATCTCCGCTTGCGGATGTTCCATGTGGACTAAGCGTGGATCACACGTGTAGCACTTCTCGTGCAGTTCGGCCCCGGCCTCGAGCAGCGCTTCCACCGCCTGATCGCACTCGTGCGTGTTTGCCCAGTGCAGTGGGGGGAATCCCTCGTAGTCTGGCATCTCGACGTCGGCTCCAGCTTCGATCAACGCGTGGACGGCGGCTATCTTGCTCCGGTCAGAACAGGCCATGTGCAACGCTGTGCGGCCCTTCTTGGTCTTTGCATGAATGTTGACGCCCCGGGACAGGAAGAAGTTGATGAGCGGCTTGCTGGGGTAGCAGCTGGAGACCTGGACGATGCGTTGCAGTAT
This sequence comes from Malbranchea cinnamomea, assembly GCA_900128795.2. Lineage (NCBI taxonomy): Eukaryota > Fungi > Ascomycota > Eurotiomycetes > Onygenales > Malbrancheaceae > Malbranchea > Malbranchea cinnamomea. The sequence continues at coordinate 75,746 of FQSS02000632.1, forward strand.
GTGTCGAAAGGTCTTTTCGCACCGGGGATTGACCGCGCAGTGGAGCACCGTGAAGCCCTGTTTGTTCCGTACAAAGAGTGTCGCGGGGTCGATGTGGTCGAGGACCATCTTCACCAGTCGAATGTCTCCCTGCGCAGCAGCGAGGTGGAGGATGGTGTTGCCATTGTCGTTCTTGAAGGTGAAGGGCTCCTTGTACTCAAAGAGCAGTCGTTTGACCAACCACAGGTACTGCATTGAATCGTCATACATGGTCCGGGTGAGAAGGAGGGTGTGCAGAGGTGTATTGCCACCATTACCGGGCACATCAACTTGTTCCCCCAGCTTCAACAGGCAGGTTGCAATCTTCAGCGGGCGGGGATATCTATTCCAGAGCGCGCAGAACGCGTGTAGAGAAGTGTCGTCACCGTCCTCTGCAAGGTGAGGATCCGGAGGCGTGACGGCACCCAGCTCCAGCAGGCGCACCATCATCAGAATAGCATCGGCCCTGCCGTACGAGACTGCCATGAATATGTCTTCCCGGCGGAGTTGCTGCAGTGGCCAAAGATGGGCGGAGTTTTTGACTAGAGCCTCAAACGCATCCAACATCTCCTTGTTCAAGATGAGGTCCAAAGGTGTGCAGTTTGCGTCGTCTTTCGCCAGGATATCGGCCCCAGCTTCGATGAGCATCGCCGCAATTTCCTCATTGTTGAAGCTGAGCGCCATATGCAGCGCGTTGCACTGACGTTGATTGGGAGCAGAGATGTCTCCGTTTACGGCCTGCACCGCCTGTAATACCTCTCTGAAGACATCCGGGTCCCCCCTATGCGCGGCTTTGTGCAGAGCGTTGGATCCGCCCTTGTCCTCTTCCAGGACATCGGCGCCATATTCGAGCAGCACCTTTACCGTGTCTGCATTCCGTCTTCCCTTTGCAATGGCTTCCCACAGCGGCGTATTCCCACGGTCGTCTTTTTTCCAGACGTCGCCCCCAGCGTCTAGCATGAGGTCCAGAAAGTACTTCACCACTCTTCCGGGCGCATACCTCGCGACGGGAAAGAACACGGTCTGGCCAACACTATTCTCCACCAGCGGATCCGCGCCATATTCCACCAAGAGCTGAACCAACGGCATGCGTGGTTCCCAATCCGCTGTCCTGAGGAAAGTCGCCATCCAGGACAGGGGCGTGTACCGGCCCATTGCCTGTGCGTTAACATCTGCTCCTCTCTCGAGAAGAGTTTTGATTACAAAATATGCTCCCTTGGTTGCCAGTCGATGCAGAAGCGGTATCCCAGTCACATCCCATGCGGTGAAGACCTCAACGTCCTTGGTCTGGAAAAACTCGAGGACGTGCTCCGATTTCCATCTGTCGGCATACTCAATGGTACTCAGGTCAAAATCCACCAGGACTCTCTCCCCCGTCCGTGGGCGCCGATAGGAGCACTCTCCGTGTTCTTTGACAAACTCATCTTCAGAGTACACACGACGATATGTGAGTGCGGAGTTGTAGAGGGTGACCGTGAGGATGCGTGAGAATCGGCGGGCAGTGAGAATTAATGATGCGATATCTTTGACCTCGAGGAACTCCGCGACGGCCAAGATCATCTCAGGAGGGATCTGCTGCAGGCACATTATTGATTGATTTCCCTGCTGTCCGGGGGGCTATGATGACGAGGTGCCGCCAGGTCACCCGACACGCCGGGGGAGAGCCAAAGCAAAGACTGATACGTCTCTGTAGCGAGAAAAGACAAAGAGAGAGATCAAGAGGGGATTCTGATCAAGAGGACGAAGATCACAAGCGTATCTGGTATATGAAGCCAGAGTCTTGTGGTGTAACAAAAAAAATCGAATGTGGGTGTAAGAAGGTGAGGTGGTGAAGCTGCTCAGGATCCCTTTATGACAACAGAAACCACCATTGTGCGGGACATATCTCGCTTGCGGCAAGTTCCCGTAGAGACAGTCACATTTGGAGTGAGCTCCCAGGCAGTCAGAGGTGATTCTCCATGTGGTTGTCTACTTCACCGTCTTCTCTCGCCGGCACGTCATAACGCCCACTTCCTCTCCTTCATGAGGCCTATGTGATTTGACTGTGCTCCAACGAAGCAGACAAAGACAAGTACATGACAGTAGACGCTGAAATGTCTAGAAGAAGCGAGATAGATAAGGCGATGATCCAAATCCAGATATGAGACTCTCATCCGAAAATTTTCGATTGAGCGAGTGCTTCGTTTTGGTCGTCAGATCAGAGTTTCTACAGGAGACGCAGATACCGTTAGAGTTCCGCGAAAGTCGTACCTTTATATATATATGTAGTCTAACAGCTTTTATGCCCCACCAAGAAAACCAGGGTCACTGGAATCTAGACCTGGTAAGCAGCATGGCATTTGGCAACCTAACACTCAGGTTGAGTACAGATTCCGAAAATGTGACGTATGCACTTAGGCCCAAGTTTGGTACGTTCTCCATGGCTGCGGAGATATGTCAAGTAACTACTAGTGGTAGACTTCAGTCATGATGATAGGGTGTAGCTAGTTGCTACTGGAGTTGATCGCACTAGGGCAATCAAAGTTGCCAGAAAAGCAGCGCATAGGAGGCATTCCATTCTCCACGACGACTGGAGAAGAGACGATGCGTGCGGCTTGTCTATCCCGCCGTTTTGAGCACCAGGATAGTGCGTACTCTGCGGGGAAACGCCGTGGGCTGATGTGCATGACTTGTCTGTCAAATTTAGACATGAGCCAGACGACTGTACTCTCATGGACTTTTCCCTCATACCTCTGTCGTGTTCTCCTGCAAGTTAAACCTGAAATCAGAGAAAGAGAAACAAAAAAAAAGGGCAATATAACTCCCCGTGTCTTCACGGCATTGCAACAGAGAAAATGTGCGGAACTTGGTTCTACAGAAACTCTCTCAGTCACAAGGCGGCATGAACAGTTTAATCACATGGAGATAAAGCAAAAAGCCAATGCCGGCCCTTCCATGCCTGCTCCAGAACCTCAGATATATAGAACTCGTCTTGATGTGTGGGAAGCAGCAGCTGAGAGTGTTCTGCTCAGACAGATTGAACTCGCCTGCCATTCCCCGCAGAATGGGGGCTGATAAAGGTTTTTTCTTTTTGCAGTCGTTCTTTGGGAAGACACTGAGATATAGGAGGGTGAGACGGGAGTCTGGTAGCCGAAAGTGTCCCGATATCTCCTCGCTATCGTGAGTGACGTTGAATTGGCCGCCCAAGTTTGTCATTATGCGAGTTGGAGCCCGCTCCAAATACCAACAAAGTAGTATATCTGTTCGACATCTTGCAGCTGGTGTAATATGGGCAAACCTTTGACCTCTCGGGCAATGGCAACCACTTCATTCCACATGTTCCTGTCACCGATAGTGACGCTCTGCTCAGCCGGGCGTTCCCGACCCACAAGGGTCACAGCCATTTGGCCATGTCAAAGGTATGAGAAAGCACCAACAAGGATGTTTCTTGGTTCCAAGATAGCGGTTGAAGTGCGCACCATATCAAGCGCCCAAACGGACGGGCGGAGGCACGATTAGGTGTTCACCCCGGGCATATCGTGGAAGTAATTAGTCGATGAAGCGATTCAAGATTTTGGTGAACTCGACACACGCGCTTTCTCAACTGCAGCAAGCTTTCAGTCCAAGAAACTATGCAAGGCAGCTGTGCGTGGCTGCTATGAAGTTAGGACCGTTTAAAGGTTTGTGAGGACAGGGTTGCTAAACTCGCTCGCAATGAAGCCTTTGGGTGGTATGCGAGCAAGAAGCTGCCTCGGTAGGATTCAGCTGCGCCCATAATTTTCTTTTTCCCGTGTTCTGACAGAGCGGTTCTTAACATAGAATCTCTCAGGGCCTCAACCACTGTCTGCCCAGATTGTTCAGATGGCTTGACCCCTGAATAGGGACATGCGAAGCTCCCCCCTCCGCTTAGTCATCACTAAATCGCCGCAAAAACGAGAATCCGCTCAGGAGCAGCAATTCTCAACCACCACCTCAGTTTCGTGCAGAGATTTGAGGAACGTGGGTTCGTTGACACTCGGACCGCTCTTGGACGCTGCTCCCAACTCTCCGGATCAGGAAACTTTCGACGGCCTCAGGAGATTGTTCTTGGGGACAAGCAGATCAGAATAATGCAAGCCAAGTATGTCGAACGCAGCCATCGTCTCGCTCCTCTCAACGTAGAGATTACCACGTTGATTCACTTGACATAAACGGAGATAAAAAAACCAAGGATTTACCGCCTGCGGCCGCTGAAGCAAGAGAAATTCTCTCGCTATGGCTACCACGCTCTTGGATTACTTGGTGAAGCTCTGCAAAAGGCTGGCAACGGCTGTTATCCCAACGGACCTAGATCGATTGACATCACGCGGGGCCGGCGACCGAGGGACTCAGGAGACGATTAACTTCACCCCAGGCAGCTCTTTGAAGAGAGTTCAGTTGGAACTCTTAAATGTTGGTAGTTTTTCAACTCCGTCAAGTAGTTTTAGCATATCTCAGAAAATGATTCGTCTATAGAACTACATACATCATTGTACACCAGTTGTTGCCCTGCTCACAAAGACCAAATCCTTCCAATTCATACTATTATATAACCCAGGGGTATCAAGAAACGATGTCGCAAAAAACAATCAACGTAGCAAATCAACGTAGCATCAGGCTATCGACCAACTCAAATGTAATTCAGGGTGGTCCCCAAACCTCTGCAATCTTCTTACTCAACGCCTTCCCAATCTTCTTCCTCCCCACAAGCCCACTGAGCGTCGACGCAACCATATCCTCAGCGGCTTTCCTTCCTTCTTCGCCTCTTCCGTGACGTGCATATATCTCTTCAAAGGCTTCCACAAGTGCCCGTGGCGTGGGCCAGCGTTTCTGAATCTCGAGTGCTTTGTCTCCAGTCACTCCACGAGTACACATAAGCATCTTGAGGAAAACGTCGCGCAGGGACAGCATTTCGGATTTGGACGAGAGAGCGGAGAAGGTCGAGAAGCTTGTGGCAAAAGTGGTTGCGGGAGACACCGAGCGATAACGGGATAAGAGGTCGAGGTATGTCTGGTGAGAGTCAATGGCCTTGGTTGGAAGAAGAGAGATACGGGTTGGGTTCGATGCGCTGCAGTATTTGTTGCGAAGCATTGTGGTCATGCGCGCAAGATAACGAATGGTATCATCAAGGTTTCTCGTTCGCTTGACAAAGTACCCGTTGACAACCTGCGTAGATGCGATTGCGGACGCAACTGCTTCTTGGAAGCGTCCGCCAGCTGCGGCAGACTCGGTTGCAGCGGCAAATTCCTCAATGAGATAGATGACATTTTTCACACCCGACCGGCGCAGGCGGAACTTTTGCTCATGAAATCGTCCGTCTTTAATACTACCGATCAGGTCGTCGAGACGCTTTCGCTCGATGATCCAGTCAAGCATGAGTTCATCACTTTCTTCGCCGTAATGCGAAAGGAAGCTTGGCTCTTTGCACTTGGCCACCCATAACGCGTCGCCAAGTTCAAGGGAACGCACGATGGGGTCGATCCCCTTTTTGCTCAGTTCGTTAGATATGTAGTCTCTATCCCTTTTAGTACGAATCTCACGGACGTCCAAGATGAGCTCGATGGTGAAGCTGCCGGCTGGTAGCTCGATCGGTGCGCAGGTTGAGGGAGTCGAGGACCTTGTGTTGGGTTTGTCCCTCTCCAGGGCTATAGATTCTGCTGTCTGAGATCTACTTGCCGCATGGATCCCAATTTCTTGGTCGTCCTCTAACTGGTCGAGCACAAGCAAGGAACTGCGACTGCGTGATTCAATGTTCAAATTTAATGCAGTGCGCGAGGAACCCAATAGAGTGCCCTTTTCTTGAGACGATGGGGCAACATCTTGCTCGGCACCAACAACATCAAACTCTCTGCTGCTTCCCAGACGTCGTCCCTATGGTATTGTTAGACAGCGAAGAAAGTACCAAGAGAAAGAAGGAAGCATATACCCCATCAACTGGCTTCTCAGAAACAGCTTTCCTAATCCGTTTTGCAGTCTCCCATCCTTCTTCTGTCAGCATATACCTTCTTGTTGGACGACCATGCTCATACACAAGATCTTTCTGCAAGAGAGTTTTCATGGAGTTCCAAGCGGTATGGAATTTGGATGGATCAGGGGGAACAGTGTACGATGAGTCGCAATGGGGTTGTGCCAGCTCGATGAGCTCAGATTTGGTTAAGCCCACTGGCGCGTCCTCATCCAAAGTGGACAGGGCCATGATCAACCCATAGGGCCCCGACCGAAATGCCGGAACATATGGCTTTGGGTTTCTGGCCCTTTTTGCCGGCCTTTCAGCTTGAGCTATACTTTCTTCTGCTGGTACTCTTTTCTTTGCTGTAGGACTCGGATAGTTAGCCTGAGAGAAGCGAAATTGGTGCCTCACATCTCGAATATACCTTTTTCAGGTCTTTCGGGCATAGGGAGCCCATTTTCTGCACAATACTTCTTCAAATTCTCTGTGAGGCGTTCACATAGCTTTGGGCCAAACCCGCTGAGCTGTTGCGCTTCTGAAGGATGGTTGAAGACCAAGGGGCATGCCTTCATGGAATCGTATGCTTTTTTGTAGCTAGGATCGCGGCATTAGCTTCTTCGACTTGCCCAAGTATAAGGCAGCTGGAATCACAAACACAGCAACACCCTTTGAATTCCGTTCTCTGGCCTCATCAAGCCATTCCTTTATCCACTTGAGCAGCAACGGATTCGCGCAGTCCTCGTCTGCCATGCTGACAGAAAGTTCAGACTTCTTTTTGCTTTAGAAAACCCAAAAATCATACAAATAGCTCAAGGGTAAGATTATCGTACGCGCTGTTTCCTTTATTCCAGGATTCCATTTTCATCCATCTCCCATTTGCCTTTTTTTTTCCTTCAGCCGTCATGGTCGCGATGTCCATTTTGCCTCGAGTCACGAGACTGACACGAAGTCATGTGACTTTCCGGCCCATAATGACTAAGCTCATGGTATGACGTGGCATTATCCGCCTGGACAGTGGCAATAAATCACATCTCCCAAGAAACTATACTCGTACGTGCTCTTTCGAGAAAGAGGGCGAGTAGAAAAGTCCGAGTCAAAGTTCATAATGAGACGATTGGTACATCTCTCCTGAAGTCTCTTTATACTACCTCTTCGCGTTCAATAGTGGCGTTAGTCGCCGGCTCTCGGCTGCGCAAAGCAATGTCTTGCTGTCGTACTACTATGTATGACTGGAGGCCCAATGCGTACTAGTAGTAAGCGTGTGTGTGTGGGGAGGCCAGTGGAGCAAGACGTTACTCGTCTGGGGAGATGCTCAGGACGATGTCATACATAATGCTGAATTATTCTACGAATCTCTCTTTATCGTTAATTGCGCAAGCTCGCAGTCGAATAATATTAAACTCAATCCAACTAATCCGCGCTGGTCGCCAATGAGTCTCTCACCGTCGGCTGGGCTTTGCCAACTGACAGCAATATGAAACGCTCCTACGATGCTGCGGCCCTGGATGGCCATCAGCAGGCCAACGGCGAGCTCGAACCGCCTCCCGTCATTACTGTGCCGAAGATTTCAAAAGCTCGAGCATGTTAGTCTTTGCCCTGCATTCAAGAATTATCCGCTCAAGGCGATACTTGGAAGCTGAAGCATTGGAACTTCTAGGTGCAGAGTGCAAGCGGCATAAAATAAAATGCGAAGTGAAGCCGGGCGAGACGAGCTGTACGAAATGCATACGTGCTGGGATAAAGTGCGTCGCAAATGACTTCTCACAGAGATTCGTGGACGATGATGCTGCGTACGTAGTATCCCATGTTTCTCCACTGCATTCATCTCGGACACTCAAGTGGGTTGGCTACATAATAGATGGAAAGCTCAAGCGACGGCAACGATACAGCAGCTCCAGGCAGCTGTATCCCATCTTTTGTCCCATAATCAGCTCCCGCAGCTGTCGACCTACCCCTCCGACTCTGCCGCCTCTTCGAACTCTAGAACCCCGCGACCCATCATATCGCACGTTCCCGCAGAATCGACACGCGCAAGCGCCGCAAACACGACCTCGACGATAGATATGACCCGAGAGAACTCGCAAGAACCCATGGAGGAACCAGAACTGGTACCCGCACCCATTCACAGTCTCTACGAAGTCACGAAGCTCCGCAATCTACGCAGTCACCTTGAAAAGCCCAAGTCCAACTTGCTGGAAGAAGACTTTATATCCCGGGGATATATCTCCCTGCATGAAGCAGAGGATTTATTTGTTTACTTTAGTCGAACCCTGAATCAGCTACTTTGGGGCGGGATAATCCTCAAGTACCCAGATCTCAATTCTGTTCGTCGAGCGTCTTCGCTGCTGGCAGCTGCCATCCTCGCCATCGCTGCTCTTCACATTCCCAATCGAACCGAGACACTCAACATATGCTATAACGAGTTTGTCTCCTTGGCTTCGAGTGCTTCTTTGACAAGACACCATACTTTGGACGATATACGCGCTCTTTGTGTTGGTGCCTTTTGGCTGCCCGATCTGAGCTGGAAGCTCTCTGGGCAGGCTGTCAGAATTGCAACGGAGATGAATCTGCATCAGAGCTTTCAGAAGCTGACACGAGGGCAAGCAGATCAGCATGAAGGTGCACAGCTTTGGTATATCCTCTATGTCTGCGACCATCATTTTAGCATCGCCTATGGCAGGCCGCCATCAATACATGAAGACTACGCGATCAAAAACTACGAAACCTTCTTGCAGTACCCGTCAAGCGGACCGCAAGATACACGTTTAATGGCCCAAGTGGCGCTATTCATCATCCTGACAGATGCCTATCGCATGTATGGCACTGACACTGAACAGGCCCTGACAGAGTCAGACTTTGCACAGCTGAGGATATTCAATGTCGCCATTGAACAGTGGCGACTCCTCTGGCAACCTCGATCGCGTAAGGAACCAACACGGCTCAAAAAACTCCCAAGCTCTCTCTCGACACCTGCGTTATTATGTGCTGACCCAGAGCTATGCTACAATCTACAGCGGACAGTCCTTATGTGCGAACCTACCCATCCAAAGGGGTAGTCCTCCACTACCACTTTGCAAAGTTCCAATTAAACTCCCTTGCACTCCGAGCTATTTCTCCAACCGCCCCTTTTTCCACAGACCGCAAAGAAGCCGCCAATATCGCCATCGCCGCCGCCATCGCGACGCTGAACCTCGTCCTCGAAGACCCTGACGTTCGCGACGCCATCATCGGGGTCCCCATCTTCACTCTCACCATGGTCACATTTTCCGCCGTATTTCTTCTCAAAGTCGCCGTCATCTGGAACTCGGAGTACGTCAATATCGACGCACGGCAGGTGCAGAACCTTGTCGAAAGGATCATCGAGTTGATAACGTCCGCTAGCGCGGGGGAGAAGCATCTCACGCGACACATTGCAAAAGGATTGGGGAAGATGCTCGAACGGTTCAAGGCCGAAACAGCAGCTACTTCTCCGGGCGATCGCAGCGGTGCGGACGGGGCTGTCGGAGATGCGAATGGCGCGGGTGTTGGTGGCTCTGGCACCGGTGGCATGCCCCTTTCCAATGTGATGATGTTTGACATGGGAGGCGCGTATGGCTTCAACCTAGACGAGAACTTTCTCGATCCATATATAACGGGCTATGGATATTATGCGACATGATGCGCAAGACTAGCTAGCGGTTTAACGAGTTCACATAAACCACGTTTTGTTCCTTTGTATCTATCCCTCTTATTGAGACTTTTCTGTATATACCTCCAATGCCATTCTGTGCAGGATTTCCACTCACATGCCGCGAATTTCAAGGGGTCGTACCTTTATCACTCGAAGCTTGCTGCGTCATTCTTGTCTGACTGGGCTATCAAACTCTCAACTGGGGACATCTCGACCCATTTTTACAAGAATGCAAGATCCACATATGGCAGCTCCAATCAGTCGAACTGGCCTCGTTTCTCCCGTCGCCCCATGAAGCTAAAATACCAGGTCGGTTTCCATGACGAATCCGGCAACCAAGGTCATAGTGGTCACTGTCCGAGGCAAAACTCGTGGGAGCTCGCGAGGAGTGTTCACCTGTTCGTGACGCCACGCTAGCACTAGTAGTAGTTGATGCTCTCGCCGTGATATGTGGCATGGTGTTCCGGACGTCGAATCGATTCATGCGATCTAGGATCTCCTGTGTGCTCGCTCTGGCGAACGCGGTTTGAAGAGGCTATACCCTGATGCGTTGCAACTTCCTGAGATAATAAAAGACGCTGTCTTCCTTGCATTTGCAATCGGCCTTTTCAAGTATCCGGCTGACATGTCTGAAGAGATCTTTGTGCAGAAATGTCCGGAGACGTCCCTTGGCTTCGTTTAGTTGCGCTGGTTTGGCGAAGCTGTTAGCAGAACCAATCGACAAAAGGGACAAGTTGACCTGGTACTATGTTTCAAAAAAACATGAACAACTCACGAATAACGCGTGCTGGGAGATGCAGTTGGTGAAGGTCTGTCGGGTTCCGTTCAGTTATGTGGCTGGGATAGGAGTACGCAAGGAATTCCGTGAGTTTCTGAAAATACACGGCATTGTTGAACGCATAGCAAGGGAACAGCATCTGACGCTGCAGCTTGAGGGTGTCCGCGGCATATGTTCTTCACCCCAACTGTTGAACCACCCAGCCAGCATCTATCGGTCAAAGTTGTACTTGTCGCCGGCCATTATGGCATGCCAAATGTCAGCGAGGTCAACAGATGCGGGCTGAAGTTCGCAAAGGGCAGAATGGAAGAGTCTCAACCAAATCTCCATGCTTTTGACCGTGTCCTCTCTGAATGCGATTTTGTCGACACTGCTCTCCCGCAACGGCCCATTGACTGAACTACCAAGACACAATAGTACTACTAGGAGCAAGAAGCTGGACACGTCCAAGCGCAGCAAAAGGTGACATTGAATGACATAGTAGGAGGAAGCATGTAAACATCCGAGACGTTGCCCTTGGCGAATAAAAGCCAGTATATTTTTGATTGACTAGTGATGCTCAGACATTCCTTCCGGGTGGTCGTCACAGTTGCCAGCATGGCCGTCCTAGTATGGTTGGTGTGACTCTCGAAACGATCGTAAGTAGGGCTAGGTGTCTCATCAGAGACCATCAGGAGTCACTCGATTCATCAGTCCAAACGCACATGAAAGAATTTTCGGTCTCGTTTGACGACGAGTGGTCTATCTTGAGCCGCTCAGCTCCCTTGCCCGAGAGCTGGTCCGTTCTTGGATACATGGCAGTCTCGTGCAATCGTTCGACGGCCAATCGTCCCGGTCTAGGATGCCATTTTCACTACGGGCAAGGGGCTATTGCCATTGAGGAAACAACCCGTAGCCGGAGGTGCTCTGGCTATGTACATATGCGTGCGGTCCTTGGTCTCTGGGGTCTTCCTGGATTAGTCGCCGTCGTTGTGCTGTACGGATCGCAGTCTCACTTGCCTGTCTTCCCCATCCCACTGCTGGAGATCGGGAGATCCGATATGCAGAGGAAACCGAAGTGCTAAACGCGAGCTCAACAAGTTCCTTGTCTCTAACTCAGCTTGAGATGGCGGTGAGTCATGAATTCGAACAGAGTGCACTGTAGTAGGTACATACGAGTATGCACGAGGCGTTACATGGCATGGTGTCATGGAGGTTGAATGTCCATCTGTTGGAGGTATGCAGAACCATGGACGCCGGGGTGATGGCGCTGGAAGTGCAGTAAGAACGCTGCTTTCCCATAACAGGCAATACAGGCACCCTCCGAGGCGCAGGTAGAAAAGGTTCGTCTGCTCCACAATGGAGGTGGTGCGCAAGCCCGTCAGCGCAAGAGACATGAAGACAAGGGGACAAGAGGCCGAAAAAAAAATCATTTTATCTACGAAGACATGAATGGAGCAGGAAAGAGGGTCGATCTTCCCTCCTCTGCAACTATTAATAGATGTATTTGAAATCAGGATGAGAATCACCCAGCTTCTCAAACTGCTCCGCCAGAGACAGGGACTTGTAGTCTCCCAGGATCTCATCCCGCTTCTCCTCCTTCCTCTTATTCATCCTCCACAACCAAGCAATATTCAAGGCAAAGAAGAAGATGGTGAATACGATAAGCGACAGATTAAACTTTGCCGCAAATAGGTAGTACGGTGCTTGGTTCTTGGGATAGATCCAGGTGCTGACGATGCCACCGGTGTTGGTGAAGACGAAGATAAAGGCGGTCGCCGTCGCACGTCGCACGTATCCAGCTGTGTTGTTGGGAGTCCAGCTGATGAGACTGGGGGCAGTCGCATAGACGCCGGTGATCAGGAAGCACAATGCGGTATATCGCATTGCAAATGATCGGCCTCTGTACATCATGGCACCGCCGATGAGAGCAAGGAGCGTGGTTGCAATGCCAGCGATTCCACGCTGCTTGTAGTGATCGGAAAGATAAGCTGCAATCATACTGACGATCCATCCAATGACAAATGGCGGCACGGTGAGCAGCTGAGTCTTGGTCGTGCTGTATCCCAAAGTTTGGACAATGGACGGCGTGAAGTACGCGAGGCCAAACAGACACGCACCGCTGCAGAATGAAATGCAGGCCAGGATCCAGATGTGGACATCCTTGAGAATCGAGCATACTTTCTTCAAAGTCACCCGTTCGGTGTCGGGGAATTGGGCCTGGACATGCAGGCGGTCAATGCATCGCGCGATCTCCTCCGGCTTGAACGTGGGGACCTGGCGGGGATTGTTCGGCAGGAAGAACGCCGCGAAGACGCCGAAACAGGCGGTAAAGATGCCTTCGAGACAGAAAATCCATTTCCAACCTCGCATGTTGCCGACTCCCTCCATATTCTGGATCGCCGCAGCCAGTAAGCCCGAGAAGGCACCGCTTAGCGCGGAGGTCGCAAAGAACAGGGCGATTCGGATCTGGAGCTCCGCGGGTCGGTAGAAGCCCGAGAGATAGAGGACAATGCCGGGAAGAAGACCGCCCTCGAAGAGACCCAAGAAAAATCGGCAGGCCAGGAGCCCGCTGTAGTTGTTCACGAGCGACTGTAGAGTCGTAACCACCCCCCAAGTAAAGCACAGACCTGGCAACAAGATTCGAGGACCGATCTTCTTCAAAACCAGGTTCGAAGGAAGCTCAGCGACGATGTACGGCACGTAGGTGACAGTAATGGCTATTGACAGCAGCTGTCAGCGGGGCGCGCGCGCGCGGCTTCTCAGGGGAAGAAGGAGGGAGGGGGAGGGGGCGCGTGGATCGACTGACCTGTCTGGTACTGATGGTCGGTGATGGCGAGATCGGTTTGCAAGCCAGCCTTAACACGTACGAATCAGCAAGTGGCAACTTTCGACTACCGCCAAATCGCACAGCAGGAAAACAAAAAATTACATACCACACGCGCATTGCCGATGTTCGCTCGGTCCAAAAAGGCAAGCAGATAGAACATGCCCACAATGGGCACGAGGATCAAATCGAGTTTCAACACGAGTCTGCGATCGAGCTTGGCCAATTGCTCCCCCGACAGATGAGATAGCTCGTTGGGGGTGCCAGAGTCAGAGTCGGCCACTTTTGCCTCGACGTCCATGTCCATCTTGGACTGAGAATCCTCTCCTCGTGCCATCTCAGGCGAGACTGCGTTGTTGCTGGCTTGGTTGTTTCCGCGGTGCCAGGATGTCAGGAGTTACCCTGGGGACGAAGGCGGGAAGG
>FQSS02000632.1:89420-119357 GCA_900128795.2 Malbranchea cinnamomea
AAAAATTGGGGGGATCATCTGTCGAACAACGGCCATGTTGTGTTCTATTTATAATAAGGCCAGCACACCGGGGGGTGGTGGGAGAGTCTGGACAGCACCCCGTCCTACAATCTGATAACGCACCGTGACCCAGGGGGATGCAGTTCTGGCTTCCCCAGATCACTTTTCCCCAGAAAAACGCCCACAACCACACATGGTTGAAATCGTCTTTGTGGAGCCTCGGAGGCTGGAATGGACCGGCTTGAGACCGACTGGGATGCATCCAGAAACCGTCCAATCTCCAGCTCCAAAGTCGGCCGGGAGCGGCCTGAAAAGCCGACGACGGCGCACAGAAGGGGATAAATTCTCGGCCGCGTCTCGAGTCTCGGATCGCAATCGCGGCTCTCAGGATCACAGGATTATGGCTGCACACTGAATCCTGTCAGTGTTGGACGCAAAAGCTCTTCCCTACGAAATCTTATTTCTCGTATCTCTTGTGGCTGCCATCCGGACCCCTGGGCCGGGTGCCTGCGGGCGTTTGTGGCAAACCGGCGAGCAATCGAACGAAGGCGGGTTCTAACGCCACATCATTACTAGTATTTTCTCCAAGGGCTGTGTTGACGGAGAACAGAATTAGTTTCGGTGGGGGAGAGATTCGAATCTCAAGCGTCCATTAACCGCTCCAGGAGGTACATACTGTGTACTCTGCGTGTGCCCAGGTTGCTAGCGTGGTGGGACAACCAGCGGATTGGAGGAACCGGAAAATGAGACACATCTGCATGTGCGGAGGGACTAAAACTTGTTCCTCCGTCCAGACCAAAGGCAAAGAAGCAACGACAGAAGAGGGATCTCAGGCGGAAATCCTCACGCCCAATTGATCTCAGTCAAGACCATCGCACTTTAGTAGTGTCGAAGCATTGCCAGGATGGGAGTTGACAGATCCGCCCCTCCGGAGTTTTCGCCAAACAGTTTGTCCGAGACGGGTCATGTGAGAGAATGGCTGACTCAGCGACTGCCGGCCGCCACGCTAGTACTGTTCCAGACCGTTAGTCCGAGGGCCGGCCCAAGCTTGTTCACCCCAGAGTTGTCCGAGTGCGGAGGAATCCCGCGTTCTCTTCCAACATGACATTTTCAGGGCGGGGAGAAAAACTCTCGATCTTGTTTGGCCTGGGGTTGTCCCATGGGACTTTCTCCCCACCGGCGCGTGGCTCTCCTCGGAAGCCTATCTGAATCAGAGTCTGGATCCTTTCAAAAGTCAACTGGGAGCCACTGTTGACTACGATTAGTTTTTTCTTTTTTTGCAAGATGTGTGTGTGTGTGTGTGTGTGTGTGTGTCTATGTGGGTCGACACGGTAGCTTGAGAAGACTTCAAAAGCCGTTTGAAAGCATAGATTCTTTCTCGGATTCGTCCGGCAGGGAGGGAAAAGAAGTGTGCGAGTGCACAAACAAAAGGCAGCAGACGTTGTTGTCTTTGGATTCGTCTGTCCTAATCCACTGATGAAGACACCAAACAGTAGTAATACATACGACCAATCTCTGTGTAAAGGAAGAATGAGGGCAAGTACATAGGGCCTGGTCTCATAGTGTTTTTCGGCGAGTGAACGTCTGGTATGTCGAGTGGTCGTCTGTCACGGTGCTTGTTCCCTCGATGTGTATAACAATCTAAAAAAAAGTGTTTGCAAAGAACATGAATGCATGTCTATTTACAGGCAACTTGGAAAGAGGCTTGCAGAAGACAAATAAGAGTCGAACAGTGAGGCGACAAGGCTTTCAATCACCATGCATTGGGGACAGAAAAATCACAGCAAAAGGGCTTGAAACCCACTCTTCAGTCGCTGGAGGTGCTGGTCACTCAAGTCTCCTCTCTGAAGACCTGTGCACACCGTGTGCAAGCTGAAGTCATCAGATTCTTCTTGTCCGCTCGCATCTATTCTTCCAACGTCGCAGTCGCTGTTGCCCTCACCAACGACACCTGTGCCGTGGTGCTCACTGTCACTCCCTGTGGAAGATTCAGTCGTTGCAGTTCTCGCTTTAATCTCCTCAAAGACCCTTTCGACAATGCAGGTCGTACAAACAGGGTCCACGACGGCTATGTAGAGATTTTGAAGGAGAAGAGAGTGGGACGTGACTTTCTTCGCAGTAGATGGGAACTCGGATATCTTCTCGATGATCTTCTGGTATACCTCCCGGTAGTGCTCGAGCTCGCTGGGCGAGTTCTCCCGGTTATTCGGACAGTCTGGCCCAGGGGCAGCGTTTTCGTCAAAGGCATATTTGGCCTTGTCCCAGTCGCGCGTTAACCACGTCGGATATGCCTCATTTCCCAGGCAACGAGGCACTGTCCCGACACCGTCCCAATCAATGAGTGAGAGCAGACTGCCGTCATCGGAGACAATGACATTCTGGATATCAAGGTCGGGGTGAGATAGGACGAACTGGGCATCATCCTCCGTTTCTGGCAGATGGCCACTGTCGGGAAAGACCAGGTTAATGAATAATCGCAGCGCTTCAAGAACTCCTGCCCCGAATTCGTGCTTGGGGGGTTCCCGCCGGTCAAGCATGCAGATGAACCATGACTTTGCGTCGCTGAAGGGGCCAGCAGTACAAAAAATATAGGAGCCATCGTAGTCATCATTTTCGCGCAGACAGTCCAGCATGGCGCTCATATCTACCATTCTCTGTGGCCCGACGTCGCATGGATTGCCGCT
The DNA here is from genome assembly GCA_900128795.2 of Malbranchea cinnamomea. Taxonomy (NCBI): domain Eukaryota; kingdom Fungi; phylum Ascomycota; class Eurotiomycetes; order Onygenales; family Malbrancheaceae; genus Malbranchea; species Malbranchea cinnamomea. The sequence continues at coordinate 92,105 of FQSS02000632.1, forward strand.
CTCATCAAAAAGAATCTCCCCTGCCCGAGAGAAAACAAACTTGTTGAGTTGCATCACCGCCTGCGCAACTCCCTCGAGCGCTCGACAACGACGTCGTTCCAGAACTTCAGGGCCAGCTGTTTGGTCGAACCAAACATCGTACAGCGAACGGCCGTCGACGTACTCCATCAAGATAAAGGGGCAGCCAAGCTCATTGTGCAGTGTGTGATCGAAGTGGTACACTTCTGGGACGGGGACTGTGGTTTCTTTCTTGATCAGACGCATGGTCATTACTTCAGACCTGAGCGCTCGAGCAGACATCGCATCAAAGGCGCCTAGATAACCATTGGCTGGAACTTTGAGAAGCCAGCGGACTCCATCATTGAACTCGATCGTGAAGAGAATGTGGTGGGCTCCAAAGAGGGGTTCGGAAAGGATCTGACAGCCGTGAATCGAAGAGGCCGTATCCGCTGGTGCAACATCTTGATTGCGAAGCCGCAGGGCAAGTGCTGGTAAGTTGTGGAACCGCAAGATAGCACGTACTTGATCGAAAATCACAAGATGCTGGTCGTCTGAACCTTGAGAAGTGGCATTACTAGCCGGAGTCGCCATGTTGATCGGGATAGGGTATTTCGGGCCTCTAAGGAGAACTTGAAGACATGATACTTTGAATCCAAAATAGTAGATTGGATGACATTGAGCTGGGTATCGTGGGACAAGGGGCTCAGTTCAGTTGAAGTCAAAGTTGGACGCTGATGCCTAGGGTAATGTGCATGTAAGCTGTAGGGTCAAATCACCCTCAGGACGGCAGTGAGATGATCCTAATAAGGGAGCAACGTAGTCTATAATCGCCGCTCTCCAGCACGAGAAGGGATTATAGAAGGTTTCGCCCCGTAGCAGTAGTAGTAGTAGTAGTAGTAGTAGGCCCAAAGCATACATACTACTACTATACTTTCCTCGCCGTACTAAGGGAGCCCAGGAGAACTTGCTCCAAACGTTCTTTCCGTCAAGCGAGTCCTCAGCGCATGAGTCCCTTGTCAGCTCGTTCATCCTGCTCTCTTGATTCCACGCTCACCCCGGGGAACAGTCGAGTTGGGGCGGCCGCGATTTCCGGCTTGGTAGCTGGCTGCCCGTCTGTCTCCCCTTTTCATGCCTTCCATACGTGATCACGATCTGTTGATCTCGTTCGTGAGTTTGCGTCGCAATGGCTCCGTTGTCACATCGAAACGATACTTACTCGACTCCTTATGTGCCATCCTTCCCGTCCGCTATCATCTCTAATGGCAATCTTTGTAAAGTTCAGAACAGGTTGGCCGCACCTGACAAGAATCTTGCCGGCGCTTAGTCGAGGTCCAGACAGACACTTCCAGATCAAGCAAAGTTCCAAAGCAGGCGATATGTTGCAAAAGGACCAATGCTATGGTGCTGTAGGTACCCTTAAGTGCGATGAGAGACTCCCTAAGTACCGTACCACACACTGATACGTAGTACTTACGCAGTGGTTTTGACGATTGTCTGCGTTTTGAGTTTGGGGTAAGTTAGTTGAACTGGGCGACGAAAATACGGTAGAAAGATTGGTCGGCCCGCAAAGGATCAAAGATATCGACAAGTACCTCAAGCACTGCTTTCTTACCAGATGCAGAAGTGTCTGCTGGTGTTTCTCTTTGTAGGTGAAGCTTTGGAGTCTTAACAGAGTTGTTCATCCCACTTCCTGACTGCCCCTAAGATACGAGATAAAGGAGCTTGCCATGGGCTCCGTTTTTGCAAGATTGTTAGAACCTACAAGTGTCGGGCTGACGGCTTATTCTCATGGCAAAACCCATGCCGCAGAAAGGTGGTTCAGGTGCCTCACCCTTCAGCTCCCAACGGATAATGCATAAGCATGTTGTATTATATAGTAGCATACAGAATCCGACTGCACGTCGAGACTCTTCACACGACGGAAAGAAACGGCCGACATTGAATATGGGCGGAGGTATAGTGTGGGATGTAAACATAACCGCCTCAAAAACTCGGTTACTGCTTCATTCAACCGTCACTCCCACTGCTTCTAAACGTGGCACATAGCTGACAGTATTGATGTGTGAGGTCAAGCACTGGTTGTGGAAGGTTGGTAGCCTGAACGATACTGCGCACTTTAACCGCACCTTCTTCTTCGATGAGCTTGCGGATGATATAAAGTAGCTCGGGAGAGAACTAGAATGACACGTCAGTACCGTGGTCAAAGGAATATTCTGGTCGTTGTCTCGGAGCATACCTCTGAATACCACCGATACTGCCACGCAATAAGCCTAATCAGTGCATTCAACATTCCCCTTGTATCTCCCTTCCGTTCATACATCTTTAAAATGCCCCTCATCGCCTTGGGTGAGAACCTGATCTGGAGGCACTGTTGATAGGCCTCAATCGCCTCATTGAAATGGTGCAACCGTTCCGCGAGTTCGCCCAAAATCTCCCATTCCGTTGCGGACTTCTTGTAGTCCACGGACTGTTGTTTGGACTGCGCCATCTCCGTGCGCCAGATGGTGTAGACGCGCAGGTCCTCGTAGAGGACCATGAACAGGTTGTCGAGCCACCGTTCACAGAGTCGTTTGTGACGGAATTGGGCAAAGGAAGAGTGCGACGCATCCGGCTGTCGGGACAGATTAGTTAGATGATGGAAGACAGCAACGTGAAAGAGGATATCAGCGACCAACTCACGTCTTCTCCTCCAGACTTGACAACCTCCGATGCAATCGTTTGCAAGGGCTTCTCAATCTTGGAGCTGCCTGAATGACCCTTCTCGTCGGCTTTGTCGTGCTCCTGCTGGTGATCATTATTTTCGTTTTGCTCGGTTTTTTCATCTCCACCGGAGCTCTCAACGCCATTGCCATTCCCGTTTACTTCGCCATCTGTGCTGGAGGCTTCGTGCAAAGCTACGGTACTGGCATTTTTGGTCGACGCTCCCGAGCGAGCAACACTAGCTTCACGCTCCACCCGATACTCTTCCTCCATGACGAATACCTCGCTCCGGATCTTTAGGAGCTGATCCCAACCTATGGCTGCCGCAATTTTCGTAAGGATGTTGTAAGCCTTCAGAAATGTGCCTTGATAGTTCCCAGCATGAAGTTTTCGCAGCATAGGGTGGACAAAGTCATGCGGCTCTCCTTGCTTCGGTTGGCCTTCATCAATCTCATCAAGCATACTTTCTGGGAGTAAAGGGAGGAGGATTCGCGATGGCTGGGGCATCCGAGGCGAATCCTTGTCTTGGTAGGTAAACATTGGGCATGAATTCAATGTCAATAGAGCCAGATCCCATTGCTCTAGGCTCACATAAACTTCTGCCAAACGGGCCCAGGTTGTAAATTCACTGGGAGCAGCGGTCACACTCCGTTTCGCGCACTCAAGAGCCATTTCGCCTTCGCCTTTGCTTAGACAAAATGCTGCCTGGCAATCAAGAAGTGCATAGTCCATGGGAACATCTTGCAGCGCGTCATGCATCAACCGCACGGCCTGTACCTCTTCGTCTGCGGCTATGAGAACACGAGCCAGGAGCGACGACACCTCCACATCACGGGCGCGGAGTTTTTCGAATAGGTTGATTCCTGACGCATAGCGTCCAGTGGTATGTATGTATTTTAATAGTCCGGATGTCAAATGGTTTGATACGGTATTTGGAACCTGGGTTTCTGGATCGGAGTTCAATTGCCTGCCTACACTCTCTGAGTTAACACCGGGTCTCCATGGGCTCTGATGGCAGCCTTGGAACTGACCATTGAAAAAAAGCTTCTCCGCAGCTTCCATGAATTTGTGCTCCGACTCTGTATTTGTAATTGGGTTGAATCTTCGTACGCCCACAATTTTCTTGATCGCATCACCGCTCCCATCGTCAGCATACAGATATGCGCGTAGCACACCGCAGAGATATGTCTCCAGCCATAACTGTTCGGTGGTCACGCGTTTGTCTCCTCTCTCATCGATACAATAGCTCTCCAAACTTCCGGGAATCTTGACTTCCACTCGCATGTCAACGTGAGAAAAGGCATTGTAGCAACTTCAACGCCGTCAACATCAGGTCCACATAACGTGTGATTGCTTGAAATTCTCACCAGTAGATCCCTGAAACAACTTTGTGTTGCTTATCGTGCGGAGAGTATGTAAGGGTGTTAACGTATGCAGCCAAACTCGCGGCCGTTGAGGCGTCTACTCCCGTTACATGGTGGTAAACTCCGATCTGGTATTCCATGATGCAACGGTCAGAAACTGTTGCAACGTGCCGTTGCGTGCACGACTGTGAGGAACTGGTACAGCATACCTGCTGATTCGGTGCAGTTTTTGACTGTTTTACGACATGAACAAGGTCTGGGGGACCCAGTTCTCTCAAGATCTGTAAGGATTCGGTGCGGGCGTCGATGGAAGCGTAGATGTCTTCATCCTCTATGAGCCTGAATTTGCCATATACATGTTAGTTCTCATATCATTCCAAGCGCCTCCAGGGGCCACCCTCCGCCAAATGGAAGACGTCAACTTCTGCGCCCGACCCTCAGGGTGAACTCACTCTGGCACAGCTGGCGCAATCATTGTGCCAGGCGGACGTAGATCAGTGCTCTAGTAGTAATAGCAATCAATTGCGACACTGAACATAACAAGTTACAGAGATGGTACGCTTGAGGAACACTTGGAGAGTCTTCGCCTTGGGCTTTTCCAGTGAAAGCGCCTGGCCCAAATTAGTGAGAAAAGTGTCAGGAAGGAAGCTGAAGGTGCGTTGTCTAATGTTGTCTTAGACTCTCAGAGGATGTGAAGCTGGACTTCGTCGTCATCCGTAGCTTACCTAGCACGTACTATGCCGAATCGGGAAACCCTGGACATCGGCAGTCCCCAGGTCATGATTCCCTTTATCACTTCTAACGAAATAACGAAAGGTAGAGCACGACAATATCGCAACTGTCGACTTCCATCGCAGCACATATTTGACTGCTGCTACTTTTATTAAGCTTAATTGATTCTGTTTTCAAGCTCTGTTTCATTTAAGATTTGTTTTCTTGACGTCGGTTGCAGCTCTGCAGGTTGAAGTTGCTACAAGTTTGAATTTGACACGGTTTCCAGTCTAATTCAGGTGAACTGAAATATGTCATCTTTCGTGGCTTTAAACATTGAACCGGATGAGGAGACTGAGGAGGAAATTGATGATACCAAAGAAATCCAGATCGAGGAAGCTCTGAAGCTCTACCTGACTGCCTTAAAGCTTCACTCTCAAGGCGAGAAATACTACCCTCAAGCCAAGGAAGCCTACGATGCTCTGTTGAACTCTGAGATATTTAAATATCCGGAGTCGCTGTCGCGATATAAAAGAGCGCAGCTGCACGACCCCGAAGATGAAGACATTGATATCCTTGACGAAGAAGACCCCGCTGGATCGGCTGGTCCCCTTGAATCAAGGGACTCGACTGCGAGTGCGTTACCGCAAACCATTTATCTTTCTTTCAAGAACTATGGTCAATTTGTTCTGGACTTGTTTAGACATTCACGAATTAGGGCCGACTCGCAGAACTCAACTGACGCTATTTCGTCCGCTGGGTCAGCTTTGAAGGCCTTTGCTGAAGCCTTGGAACGGGATGAGACTGACTTGGAGCTTTGGAGGAAGGCTGCAAGAGTTGGTGATGCGCTTTTCAGCCATAGGATTGCTAGGTATTGCCTAGAGAGTGTCATCGACGGGAGCATTGAAAACATGGATCTCCAATTTGACCAGCTAACCCTGGAACGAGCTTTTGCGGTTGAAGGTCTTCGGAGAATAGTCAATAAACTCGACGACAGATTGTCCGAGTCTCAGACGTTGCTCAAACGCCCGAGGAAAGCCATTCTGCGACTTTTGAAAGCTGGAACAGACCCCTACCCTTACCTGCCTTCGTCTCTAAATGACGGGAACATAAGCTCAGGTCCGCAGAAACTTCTTGGCTCCGAACCGATACGGCGCGCCATTACACCCTTGGGTTACAATTGGGCAGACCTTGGAAAGGCAATTCTCCAGGCATTGGAAGACGAAGATGGTGGTGCGACTGAAAGTGCTTCGATACTAGAAATCTCTCTCCCAGCGAAGGACGATGTTGTAACTCTTCCTATTCAACAGAAACTAGTAGGTGAGCCGAATATCGGCGGACCTGAGGAGAGCCACGAGGTTGAGGCAGTTGAAGTTGCCAAGGAATCAACCGATACGAAGGACTTTCAGAACTTACGAAATCTGCAGGTCAAGGAAGATCAGGACAGTTCCATGGTTGATGATCCCGATCGTCCCCTCCCTGCTGCCGACGAGTCAACGGAAGTGACAGGTGGTACAATTGCAGCCGAAGATGGTGATAGCAAAACTAGGAAGCGGAGACCATCTCCATCCGCAGGAGTGGATGAACCAGTGGACGGTGGACGCACAAAGAGCCGGCGAATCAGAGCGCGAGAATCAAATGCCGATACATTTGCGCAACCAGAAGATATTGCATTCGACCAAGCCAGGTATTTTGAAGACCGTCTCGAGTTGTTCAACCATGCAGATCAATGGGTGTTTGGCACAGTTGGAAGTCTCCTGTCAAAACTTGGGGTTGATGATCTCGGTACTCACGATGAATTGAGGCAAGTCCTTGCTCCGCAAAATGAACAACGTCAGTCGTCTTCTGAATCTGCCTTACCGATGGCAAATGAAGCGGTAGTGTCGGAGATTTTACGGCATACCATTGAAACATGGGACGATGACAAAGCGCTCCTGGCTTTGCACAGTGATTTGTTTGCTGCCTCTCGGGAAGGCACTGGCGGAATACGAGAGTCTGCTCTAGCGATTTTCCAAGAGCATTCACGTCAAGACTCTCAGGGCAGCAGGAAAAGCATGGACCTGGATGAAGACCAAGGTCTCTTGTCCTTTTGTGAACGTATTAATATGGGGAAATATTCACCTCAGGAAGTCTCCCTACAATGGTTAGAGAGTCATCTCCTCTCAAGCCACCAAGACTTTGACAGCCAGAGCTTTGAGAACTGCATAACTTCAAGTTATGCAACTGAAAAGTGGACAGAAGCGATGAAGAATGTAGTGAATGGAATTCTTTTGGGAAATGACGAATTTCTCTATAGGAGAATATTGGACTGGGCCACACAATTGGAAGAATTTGCTCTAGACTACCGCCTAAAGGAGCACTATTCTCTCAAGTCTCGTCATTACGCGTCAGTGGAGTTCTCTCAAACTATCTACGAGCTACACCTCGACATTTATGCCAGCAAAACAGCTCTCAATAGAAATGCCAGTGAAATTGAGGAGGCAGTGGAACGAGATCGCCTTTCTCGTTGGAGGTCTGTTACCCAGAACCTCATCAATCACTATTTAGATGCGTATGGCGAGCAGGCTAGCTCAATCAGCATTGTTCTGAGACACTTGTGGTCCACAACTCTGCATCTCAATCTCACAGAGGAGGCCGATCAGGGTTATGTTGTTCTTTGCCTGGAAGATATGAAAAAGGTTCTGACATCCCTTGAAAGCCGGGCAATTTCGTTGATCAATAATGAAACAATGCCCCAGATATCGGTTGCTGCAGTTGACAAGGAGGTTTCAAAACTGAAGTCCAAACAGTTTTTCATGAGCATCTTTGGGTCTGATTCAAATGACCCTGTGCACCTGATTGAAAGCATCGAACCGATTCTCGACCCAGCCGCAATTGGGCACTCGGGATCGTCAGAGGACGTTTCAGATGAAGCTCAGACTAACGCAAAATCACGCACCGAGTTAGTTGTGGCACAAGCTCGAGAAATGACAGCGTTTCTGGATCGGAGTGATCTAACCCTGAAACTATTCCTTTGGCGGAGACTCCAAGAAGCATATGACTCAATCGAATATCCCACGAAATCTATCTCCTGCCGCTTGCGAATTATCGAGACAATTATTGAAGAGGTTGGGAAACCTAGGTATATCGGAGCCCCTCCCGACCACCGTCGGACTCTGCTTTTAAAATGGTTGAGGTTGATCGACAAAACACTGAGCAAATTGGTGGGCCAAATTTCAAACGACGCTGGAGCTGCCTTTGAATGCTTCGACATGGACCATCTTCGAGCGTCCATGTCCGCAGTTGCCAGACTAACTCGCGTACTACACACATTTGCCATGTTTGAAGATGCAGTAAAGATTGGCCAAGTCCAGCCTCCAGAAATCCGCCCAGCATCGACAGCCAAGACATTGGAGCAGTTTAAAGAAAGACTTCGCAGCATGCAGGTAAATGCTTGGATCGTTCAGTACTTCTTACTTTGCGAAGGCATCAAGCAGAATGAGGAGCTCTTTGATACACCCCTTGATGACCGCATCCATTATCTACGTTCTGTGCACAATGCTCTTGGAGTACGGGGCTATTGCAAATATTCCAACAAAGGTTTCCTCAAATTGATGAAAGAGGAACTCTTGACGCTTCAAACAGAGGATAGCTACGAATCAGACATTGCCCAGGTGCTGTTCGATCTATACGGCCTGAAGTTCATGCCAAATCTGGATGCGTTGGATCACAGCTGCCCGACTGAGAGGGTCGACAGACATACTGCAATGATGATGGTTGACTTTGTCATACTGCAGGCCAATCGACTGAGTATCAAGGACTTATCAAAGTCTGAATTGAAGTCAACCATGGATGTTATCCAGAAGTCCATCGGATCACCAGCAAAGACTGCACCAGCATTAGCCTTGAACAAACGTGTTTTATCCACTTATCTAAAGTCTCCTATTAACCCAGAACTTCTTTTCCGCTCCGTACGTGGAATTGGCGAGCTCTCCACGGTCCCCGTGAATACGGACTTTGCGAAGCTGGCTGAAAAGGGTTGGTATTTCCTCCTCGGGTCTTGTGCACTGGCCAAGTTCAAGTCCCAGAAGCGTCTTGGCCCTATATCAACCGAGGACCTCGATCTAGCTGCGTCGTTTTTCAAACTAGAGCTTGAGCTCGACTCTGGAAAGTGGGAAACGTGGTATCGACTTGCTCAGGTCTATGATCTCAAGCTCGAAGAGGCCATAGCGTGGTCGGCGGAGAAACTCAATAATCGCCGTGCAGAGCTTGCCTCGCTACAAAGGAAAGGCATCCATGCCTATGCTGCGGCAGTAGCTGAGGCAATTCGATCGGGAGATTCCAACCCGGAAACGAAGAGAAAAATCTCCGAACTATACACTGATTTTGGGCTACGGATTTACGCGTCTTCCAGAGAACCACTCTCAATGGAAGCCTTCGACATCAGTGACAATACGAAACATTTTAGCAGCGGTGAAAATCAAAAAATGTATACGGGAAAGCCGTTTAATCCAATGTCACCGTACTCCGCTTGGAAGTTCGCCAGTTACTTGTTCCGCCGAGCAATGGTTGACCGACCGAGATACTGGGTGTAAGTAACCTCCCGTCCCGCATCTAGTATTCAGCTCCTGATCTCTATTGTAGGAACCACTATATGTTCAGCAAATGCCTTTGGAAGATGTTCAATTCAGAGGAGCAGGCAACGGGGTCACATCGAACGATTGAACCTGATGATATTCTGGAATCACTGCTTGATGCAATAGACTCACTCCCGCAGAAGAAGGATCCTGTCCTGGAGCCGCACTTTAAATTTGTCTCTGTAATTCACAAACTAGTAAAGCGAGGGATCTTGCAGGTCAGTTGACATTCGGCCAGCTAGGGTATTCTTACTGACGTTCTACAGCCCAGGGATGCTAGTGAAAGATTACTCGCGACGCCCTGGGGAAAGAACCTATCTGCGGTTGACGAGATGACCTCATGGAAACCTTTTATTTTGGACGTGCTGAAAAATCTCCAGAATGCGGACAAGGCGAATTGGCACCATCGCATCGTTGCAAGGGTCTGTCCCCATTATCATTCGTTGAACAAGGCGTTCAAACTGACAATCTTTTGGAAGGCTGCGCGTGTTATTTACGACGATGCTCGAGACAGTGCCTCTGCTCTGGCGGCTAAGCAAGAATTCACCCAGCATATCTTTACGAAGGTGATGACCATGCAGATCTGGAGGCCAGAGAATGAACGAGGCGGAAGGCATTTCGTATATACCACACGATATGCCTACTTTTTTATTGAGCTTCTGAATCAGCTCAGGGACCGCACGAGCCTGGAGTTGCTTATTCGCCGTGTGAGAAAAAAGCCTCACGATTTCTTAAATTATAACAAGCTCTGGGAGGATGCCTGCTCAACTTATATCAAGGTTTGTCGTGGATAGTATCCCCAAGACAGTATGATATGGAGACTGACACTAGCTATTAGCTCGTCCGAGATATGGTCGGCATACCTACTGGACATGAAGAAACAATCTTCAAGCCAATGACCCTTAATGAGTTCCTATCAAACGCTGCTCGCCTAGAGACGTTGTGCCATACCTCTGATGCTGATTCAGCGTTGGTTGATGCGCTTCGAGAAGCCGTCGATTTGAAGAAGCTAAACGGAACGCTTATGAAAGCCGGCATGTTCGAAGACCTGGTTGCCGATACTTACGCTCTCTTGTTTGAGAGGAATCTGGAGAAGTTTGCCGAGCAGGCGACAGAGGAAGAAAATCGGGAACGGATGAAAGTCGATCATGTACTAACGAGCGGCAACGACGCAGACGGAACTCGCACACCCACAACCTCAGTCCCAGGGCCGAAACCGAGAGTGAAAGGAGTGACCAAAAAGGAGTTGCAACGGAAAGCCGATGCGATAGCCCTCAAGGCAGCAGCATCACGCCAGGCAGGAAAAGCAGTGCGTGCGCCTGACGAATGTGCTCGTCCATCCACGACTGATGGCCCAAGTGAGGAACAAGCCCCAAGCAAGGAGGACACCAAAGAAGACGCACCCGCTGTGCAGAGCAGCGTCCCAGCCAGCCTACATGATAGTGCCGATGATGAGAGCGAACTGAGTGAACTCGATGATGAGAAATTCTCTGAACCAGCCAAACCTCGTCCGATGTTTCCTAATTTACTTGTCAAGCGACTCGTGTCACCCAAGCCTTCTGAACCGTCAACAAACATCAGTCTGGACGGCGGCGACGCCGAGTCGGGCCCAACTGCATCTTTCCATGATGCCAAATCCGACGCAGCGCGACCCTCAGACGATGCAATGGATATCGACGGCTAAAGTCAATCTTCTCAACCTTCGTTCATCTTCATTCTCTTTCTCGCTTCCTTCTATCAGTTGATTTTACACGTATCACAGTGTACTTTTCTAAGGCGTGTCCTTTTGATCTTGTTTGCTACGCGCCTACTTAATGGGCTCTGTGTTTTGCTCCGAGGGATTGTAAAGGGTTTGACTTGGGTCTTTTAAGCGGAGTTGCTGAGTCCAGAGAACTAGTTCCAAACATTTTTTACTCTCTACCTTTTTATTTTGTGGTCTACTTTTTCTTATCATGTTTTCCTTCATCCAATTATGTTTTTTTTTTTTTTCCCAACATGTGGTTCCAAACACGCATCTATCTAACCAAAGTTCCATGACGTTAGCAGCATACCGCTGTGGCTTTATACTCCGCTTTGTGACTTAAAGGTTACCGACTGGGTAATGTTGAAATGATGGACCTTATCAAATTCGTGGGTATCAATCATCTCAACTAGAAGATATTCTGACGATAAGAAATAAAACATGAACAAAAAAAACCAGATACCGCGCGCCTTTCCCGGTAAAAATACACCCAATAGTCACTCAGTCGTTGATTAGGGATGAAACTTGAAGGCTCTCCTTTAGATTAAATTCTCCGGGCCCAAATCCCGTTGTCTCGTCGTCAGCCGTTTCGCTCTTTTCAACGTCGATGATTTGGGCGTCACATTTGGGCTGGGGGTCTCCGATAGGGGTTGTAGCTTAAGGTGACGCATCTTCGTCAGAGCATACTCCACATCGGAGTCTCCAGACAGAACATTGCTGCGGTCTAGGGAATCAAGTCTCCCTGGCATCACGTCCTTCTTAATAGATCGAGGCGCCTTGGTCGGTGAGCGGGAGTGCAACTCGCGTTCAAGCGCAGCGATCCGAGCTCGAAGCCGTTCATTCTCTTGCTCGAGTTCTTCTATCCGCTCCGCGGCAGAGGGTTCGGGGTCTTCATATACTACGAAACAATATTAGTATCAGAATAGGGTACGTGACTTCAGTATCGACAGGCAAAAGGTAGCTTACTCTTGAAATTACTGGAGAGGAGGTCTAATTTTTTGTCCAGCAGTTCATCATGGCGCGTTGCCTGCAGTCAATGCGAATTAGTACGTATGAAAACTCGTCAAAAGGTGCGAACCATGTCTTACCTGCTCTTCCCAAGCACGCTGCCACCGTCTTCGCTCTTCCTCCATTTGTTCCTCCATTTCCACCCAGCACTCTTCACGAACTTCCTGTTCGATGGTGAGACACTTTTCTTCGGCGGCCCTCATTCTGATCTCAGCCTCCGCTCTGGCAATCTCTTCTTCAGCCAGCCTCAAGGCCAGAGCTTTGTAGTCATCCGTGATCTTCGCGATTTCCAATGCTGCAGCTTCGAGCTCCTCACCTGACGCGGGGTATACGAACGACTTCCCAGTAGGCGGATGAGCTCTGCTGTTCCCCGGAGTAGGGGGCGCCATACACGTGTTCGTGACAGAAGGAACTCGGGGCACCGTGACTTCTTTTGCTAGAGCCGAGTAACGAAGAATCTGGGTTGTGGCATTGAAGTCACCCTGCGGGTCTGCAGTCACGATCATGACTGCTCTCTGAGGGTGCCTGTTATGCACCAATCCGTGGTTGCTAGCCGACGGGAAGGAATTCGAGAAGAGGAGCTCTGTGAGCTTGCATTGTCTAAATGGAACGAGTGCCTGTTACTCGCAGGTCAGCAAATACTCAAAGGCTCAGAGACTGAGGGGACTTTACTCTATTTCCGTCTTGGAAATCTCCCTGCATCTGCAGGCATTGTCCCAAATACATCAGACTCTCGTTGATCTTTGCAGCTTCCGCTAGTGTCGCCCCTGCTGTCTTTGCGTTACGTGCACGCTCGGACCCTGTATGAAATGGAAGGTTATTATATCCCGCTGCCAGAACTGCACTGCGCCAGGCATACGAGCGACCTACCTGCCAAGTCAACAATGGTCAAAGTATTTCCCACCCAAAAGTCATCATCAAATCTTCGGTCGTGGACTCTCTTCTTGACTTCAACACAAAAGAATCCGTGGCTCCTAGAGCTAACACTGTTGCTCTCTGTTCCCGTAACCTTGCGCTCCGTCAATCCCGCCTCTAAAACCATCAACGCCTCTTCATAAGTTGCACAAACAATCTTTCGCAGGCCAGCTACGACTTTCCGGTCAGTAGAACCCTCTGTGGATTTGAAAATCAGTGGTCTCCGTTTGTCTTTCTGGTTTCCACCTTGACGTCCACCATTGGCGGTAGGGGCAGGGGTCAAGAGGTCAAAAATTCTATCGTTGTAGACTTCGTACATGGAAATCAAAACGGCATACTCGTCGTCGGGGTTCACGGGGACTGTAAGCTCGCTAACATCGGGGGCTTGAGGAAACGCGCTTGGTCTATGGAGGGGCCGCTTAGGGTAGCTAAGGAAACTGCTCGTGTCCTTGACAGGGGAAGAAGGCTCAGTGATCTGTCTTTTTGTTTTGTGGCAGTTCCAAAAAGGTAGCTCAGAGGGCAAGGGGGATTTTTGGGGGCTGCTCCACAAAGCTCCGATGCTGACATCGGACATCTGGCCGTTCACCAGCTCGATTGTGGAAGACAGCTGTGACAGTTGGTTCTCCGTTCCCCGACTTGGGGCCTGTGGGTAGAGCCCGGTCGACGAAGGGTGGTGATTCGGGGAAGTTAAGTTCCATACCATGGGCGTTTGACTTCTCGATGAAACCTGTGGGGTCTGGGCACGGGATCCTCGTCCTCGTTCGGCAGATGGGTCGCCATAAATGCTCTCGATAAAAGATTTGGCAGAAAAGATGTGTGCCTCTGAAGGATCGGATGCTGCTAACGCGTGGATCGAAACGGGGTTCGAGGGGCAGTCTGGGCTTCGAACCGTCGTGGAGAGGGAGCGGAACAGAACGTCAAGGGACAACTGCGTCAGTCCTCGCTGGGACTTGGATCCTAGGATTGTGTGTGTCTAGATCCACGAAATGGTTAGATTATGACGTTCCGTTGCCGGCTCGTTTGGAGATGTAAGGAGATCTTTTCCCGACCTTCCCACTTCCAGTGACCCCCAGGGTCGCAATGAGTCCGTCTCTGCCTTCTCCTAAAACTCCTTTTATCAATGACAGCATTCCAGTCTCCTGAAATACGTCTAGTTGGCTCGCGTCTTGCTGGAATACTTTTGTGAATCCAAACTTCTCCACAGCTCGCTTCCGGGAGTCGCTCGGGGGCTGGAGAGTGATGTGTGTGGGCCATTTTTGGGCCTCGCTTGCCTCATCACCGGATGGAGTATCAACTGTTAGAAAGGACTCTGCTTTCTGCGTTGTCGACTCTGAGCTCTGACTGTATGGTGGTCGAAGGCGGAGATAGACCTGAAAGAGAGATGTTTGCCCTTCTGACGGCATCCGATGCTGCTCCATCTCGACTGCGATCGGCCAGGCAGCGCCTCTTTTGTAAGCCTAATAAGATACGTTAAGAGCAATTCCAAGCCTCTCGCACCGCAATATTTGATTATCCAAGTAGAACAGTGCAAGCCGTGTGGAAATTGATTTGTCCGCTTTATCGAAAATGTCGTAGTACTTCGAGTTCAGCCAGGTGCATCCATGTCCACACAAACGCTGCGTGGAGCGTTGCCAGGGCAACCGCCGCCGCTTGTCCGTTCCAGCCTCGATGGGGAAACATCATGGGAACCTCAAGTAAACACTGAAAGTGCTCCAAGGTATGTAGTGGCGGTGGTAGTAGTAGTAGGAACGAGGAACTATAACGGCCTCCATAGCTTTCAGTTTGACGATTTTTCTTAGTACAGCTCACAATATACAAATTCAGATAAACCAAAATGGGTGACGAAAGATACAATCAACTTCCAGTAGCAAGCCCGCATCAGGGCGACCAAATAGTAGTACACTCTAGTAGTGAAGGTTCAACTCGCGGATATCAAGCACCGATGCATCACTCCGACAGATATAGACCAGCTTCATAATACATAGAATGAAAGCCACTGCTCTATTCAGCGGCTTTAGCTGCGCGACGAGCGGCCCGACGATCCCGACTGGCTTTGGCGCTTTCAGCGTCTCCAGTGCCAGTGCTCCTTTTTGAAGCATCGGCGTTGGACGCCTTTCCCGACTTGCGACCGGGCTTAGTCTTTTCTCCTTCGTCATGGCCGCTCTGTTGACTTGCTGTGGTCTTTTTCTTTCGTCCTGCTGTCTTTGCCTTTTTTGGAGAGGGAGCTTCTTCTTTTTCCTCTTCTTCCTCATCATCCGCGGCGGCCCTCTTGCCTCGCTTTTTGACGGGTTTCTTCTGGTCCTTTTTGCTCTCTTCAGCCTTTGGTTCCTGAGAGCGTAAATTCTAGTTAGTGTCCACAAGCCGAAAGGTGTTTTGCGGATAGCACGGACATCCTTATCCTTCTTCTTCGAAGCGCGAACTCTGAAACCAGTCTTGCCGGGACGATTCATTTCGATGTCCTGAAATTCATTTGCTTCAGCCAAACGATAAGGTTGACTACATGGTCAAAAAATTACAGAGGACAGTAGTAGTGACTCACTCCGCGCCAGTCTTCATCAGCAACATGACCCTGGGCCACGGCCTCACGGATCTTCTTCTGATTTTCCTCAGAGAGCTCATCGAAGCCATCGAGCTCTGAAAGGTCTCCATCTTCACCAAGGCCTTCTTTCAACGACGCAATCTGCTTGGGGGTCACGCATCCCCTACATACAGACGAAGCCTGTCAGACATCGCGGGACCCTCCCAGCCAGAGGCAGTGGTAGAAACGTACCAGTGCTTCCAGGCCCAGCTTTGGAACTGCTCTGTCTCTACCCATGTGCCGAGGCGTAGTTCCCCTTTCAAGATCTTCTCCTTTTTATCCTGACATTCCTTGTTCTTGCATCCGGCTCTCCCGGTACTGGCCTCCTCTGTTGGTATCTGTCAGTTTCATCTGCCGACTGCACGGGCGAGAAACTTGAAATGTGGCAACCACTGGGTATCTCAAACGAAAACGCGTTAAAGATCACGCAAGGGCACGGATTTTGGGGGGAAAAAAAACCAATAGTAGCTTGCACAGAATCAACAGGAATAAGAAAAAACGCTCATCTTACCAACGCGATAGGTCGGCATTGCGACTTTAATGGTCTTGGGGTGTGCTGTGACCCTATTCCACTAGTACTACTACTAGTCAACTGGGAATGAAAAGGATTCAATTCTTGCAATTCTGATCGTAGCGAGGTGTGCGGAGATGAGCCTTGAGGTTTTGAGAGGATGTGGAAAATGTTTGAATTTCGTGGCTTGGGCGACAAAGTCAGGGGAATTTTGATATTGACTGTTGGCATTGATCTTCAGCTGCAGAATACGCAAAGTTACAAACCATACATACCCCCCCAAACTACTAGACTTCAGGACAACCAAGTATACCTTAACCAAGCAAGGCTTTCTTCCATCTACCAACATTATTCTTCTTTTCTGCCTCTTTGTTTTAGGTAATTACTACAATTTGCTAAATTTTCGTCTGGATGCATCGCGTTGTAGCGCTACATGTGTGTAATATTACCGATTTCGGTAATGTCCGTACATTATCGGATGGTTAGCCCAAAACACCGACGTCAGACAGAGCTCTCTCAGCTTTCCTGAGCGCATTCTGCATTGAACTTTCTGAGCTCCAACTCCACGCTAAACACCGAATTCTCCAATTTCTAGCTTCCGTCGCATCTCCTACATCTATTGGTCGCTCTTCAGAAGCTACACAAATTCTGAATAGCACCACACCTTGAAGCTGTCCAAGGCTGACATCTCCATCAAAAGAAAATACCTCGAGAAGCCTCCGTGGCGGGAAACCAACAAACCTCCATCCCAACAAGGGCTCGACTTCCACACCTGCTTCACCATGTCAGAACCGATCCCTGAATCCATTCCAACAAGCCAAGATCCCCGAAGTAAGCGGCCGCTGAAGCGCCGTGCGCTCAGTCCTGTCGCCGAGCAAGCAAGTCAGATCCAGAACCTGTTCAAAGACCCCACCAAGGAAATTCGACTTCCCGAAAAATCCAAACCGCGCACAGCAGCAAGTCTTCCGCCTCCCCCGGAAATCGTGGCAAACGTCCAGGGCTCTTCCGCCGGTGCCGGATCGGGTGAATTCCACGTCTACAAAGCGAGTCGGAGGCGCGAGTACGAGCGGGTACGGCTGATGGAAGAAGAGCTGATGAGGGAGAAGGCAGATGAGGAATTTGAGCGAAGGAGGGAGGAGATGAAAAGAAAAGACGAGGAGAAAACCGAGAAAAATCGTAGAAAGAGGGAGAAGAGGAAGGCCAGAGGCAAACAGAAAGGTGGCGCTCCTGACAAGGCAGTCGCGGGGCCTTCGGTCGAAATGCCAGATGCAGGCAATTCGGAGGCTACGAGGGATAAAAGAGACGGTGCTGCAGAAGGGGCAAATGGGACGGGTGATGGGAGCTATTCTGAAGAGCGGGGTGTCATCATCCACGATGAAGATTGATTAAATTACATAGTACGTTCGTAGAGTGCCAAAAGCAACAGAGATACCCGATATGCTTCTTATGCGCTTTTGTCATTTAACTTGTACTCCATCCAGTTCTAAAGTTCTTTACTTTAGTGTATATGCAGTCATAGAGAGACCATTACTCTTCACCACCCATTCCCATATTCGCAGCCTGCTTGAGAGACTTGGCGCTGCAGATATCGTCGACTCGCAAAAGTAGGCATGCGGCCTGTAGGAACCAGTTAGCATACAGCAAAATGACACCTCAAGAAAGTGCTTTTTTTCCCCTCACCTCAACAGCGGTTTTGATGCTCTGAAGTTTCACTGCTTCGGGCTCCCATACACCGTACTCCCTCATGTCGACCACATTGCCAGTGTCTCCATCAATACCGTAGCTGCTATGACCCTCGACTTGCTTGGCCCTCAGGCGAGTGAGCACACGGATGGGATTGGCACCGGCATTTTGCACCAGAGTGCGTGGGATGACTTCCATGGCATCTGCAATCGCCTTGTAAGGCCACTGCTGCACACCCTCAACTGACTTGGCCATTTGGCTAAGTCGGACCGATACCGCCATCTCCGTGGCACCTCCTCCAGGGGACAGGCGGGGGTGGAAAATAACATTTCTGGCGACAGACATGGCGTCTTGCAAGTTCCGCTCGATTTCATTCAGGATATCCTTTGAGGGACCTCTCAAAAGAATAGTGCAAGCTTTGGGATTCTTGCACTTGGTCAGGAATGTAAAATATTCATCCCCAATCTTTTCAATTTCAAAGAGACCGCAGCGAGTTCCAACATCGGACTCTTGCAAGTCTTCAACCCGGTTTACAATTGTAGCACCAGTCGCGCGAGCAATGCGGTTATTATCAGTCTTCCGGACCCGTCGGAGGGCAGTTACATTGGCCTTCATTAGGAAGTGCTGCGCCAAATCTATCGCCAGTCAGATAATGAAGTTCAATCAGAAAAAGCTTGGAATGCGCAGCTTACCAGAGACACCCTTCTCAGTAATTACGAGGTCGGGTTTCAGCGCCAGGATAGCGTCGCACATGCGTTTCACCTGATCTTCTTCGATCTGTAAAATCTTATTCCAATCGTCTTCTTTGGTAATCTCAATGTTTGTCTGCGATTCGCCTTTCTTGTACTCGAGGGGGCAGTCGAGCAGGATGATTCTTGGGTTTTCTATTCTTCTCCTCATTCTCGGGTGCGTGATATCCTTGTTCAGCATAACACCATCAAGGACCCTACTATCCTCGATTTGACCACCAGGAACTTTTTCCACACGAGCATATCGCTTAATGTCCACCTCTTGTTTCACACCGCCGACATTTTGCGAAACGGTCCGTACAGCTTTCAACGCCAGACCACACATGAGGTCTGACCAACGAGAGACAAATTTCGTACCAATTGACGATTGTATTAGGCGGTACATAGCCTTGTCATCATCAATGTCGACAGGTAGAGAGATGTCCTCGACGATAGCCAGCGCATCTGACAGGGCCCGTTTGAATGCAGAAATTATAACGACTGGGTGGATATTTCGCTCAAGTTGGGGAAGAGCTTGGGCAAGGATTTCACCAGCTAGAACAGGAAACAAGGATCAGCATTGTAGTTCTGTTTCAAACCCCCGCTTATGTAGGAATATTGTACCTAGGATTATAACAGTCGTTGTTCCATCGCCGACTTCTTCGTCCTGAGTCCGGCTGAGCTCAATCATGCTCTTCGCTGCGGGGTGTGCAACTTCAATTTCTCTGAGAATGGCGTGTCCATCATTCGTCAAGACAATGCCGCCCATCGGGTCGAGAAGCATTTTGAGCATAGCTTTGGGCCCGAGACATGATCGAATGATATCTGCGACACTGCCAACAGTTGCTCGTCAACAACCCCGCCTTCAAAGGCCTTAGTATTGCCCACGCATGGAATACACTCACGTCTTCGCAGCTGTAATATTTGACAATTGAGCTTTCCGTCCAACTTGCCTGTCACCCGACCCCGTATCTAAGATATGTTAGCCCATGCGATTTTCTTTTCACGTCGGTAGGTTTTCCCGTACTCATGACCACCACCGGCGCCTGCATCTTGGCAAGATCTTTCTCACCCCCTAAGGGCGAACTGCACGTTGGATATAAATAAGAAGGAAAAAAGACAAACTCAGTTTAAGTTCTACGAGACAGTAGAAAATGGCAAACGCTCAAAGTGTTGACATTCAAAATGCAAGTGTCTGGATC
This sequence comes from Malbranchea cinnamomea, assembly GCA_900128795.2. Taxonomy (NCBI): domain Eukaryota; kingdom Fungi; phylum Ascomycota; class Eurotiomycetes; order Onygenales; family Malbrancheaceae; genus Malbranchea; species Malbranchea cinnamomea. The sequence continues at coordinate 111,862 of FQSS02000632.1, forward strand.
AAGCATCGACACTCTTGTTGGAGTTACCTAAGCCGCCCACGAAGCTAGCACCGTTTTGGATTGAGTAGAGCTAACGCCCAAACCAGCCTAGTGCGGGAAACTCTGTCTTGACCACCATCCATCAACTGTGCAACTCTCATCTCGGAAAACCACTTTAAAAAAACGCAGAAAAAAAAAAAAAAAAGCAAAAGAAGCATAGCAAACATGCACGAATTTGCCAGGTCCATCCAGTTTAATTTGTGCCGTCATGCTGTCTTTTCTGCACTACCTTAGCATGTTTTGATCGGCTGTTGAACCCCTGCCTTAAGCATGAATAAGCTCCTGATCAAGCAACAAACTAGACCTTGGAATGCGGAAAAAGGGAGATACCCTGCTGGATTTTTCTACTCAACGTCACTGAGCCAGTCCCTAACGCGCTGGCGGCGGAACTCGTTCCAGTTCTCTGCATAGAGATCACGGTGTTTGACTGGTCCATTCCTATACGCGAGCATCTCTTGAGCCGAGAGCTGTGGTCCATTTGGCCCGGGATGAGTGTTAACCACACGGTAAACTCCGGCAGCGGACATCTGCTTTGAACCAGCGCGAGGACTGGCTCGAACGATATTGCCAGAAGGTCGCCGAATGACGCGTCGAGGCTCAGTCGGCATATAGTCGTGAATAACCTGGTGCGTCAGGGGAATGTCCTCAAGAGGCAAATCCCACGGCGAGACATAGTACCGGTGGCCAGTTGGTGCAGCTGCGGCTGGGCTCCCATTTCCGTTTGGACTGGGGCGGGGCATAGCTGAAGGCTGATATGCGTTGGCATATTGATAGCCGCGATACTCTGATGCCAGGGGGCGGAAATCGACGTTCGCAGGAGCTCTAGCTTGCCAGTGAGGATATTCGTACATGGGATCCATTTCTTTCATCTTCCTAATTTCTTGGCGACGCCACTCCTGCTGGTATTCAACGTTGTAATACTGGACCCAGTTCTGCTGCAAGTCATGCAACTTGCCTTGAGCAGGAGTCATGGGCTTTTGTGCCGTGGCTGGAGCCGGAGTTTGCTTGTTAGCCGTTCCCTTGCCTGGACCACGACGATTGGCGCGACGCTTGCGACGCTCGTCTCCAGATCCTTCGGTCGAAGAGGGAGACACGGGGTCAGGGTTCATGACACGCAGCGGACCTTTCTCTACGGAGTAAATGCCGACACGACTGCCGACGCCGTTGTAGTAGGAGCCGCTAATCAATCCAGTTGGTGAAGGCATTGAGCCTTGTTCGTTTCCCGCACCCTGGTTGCTTTCGTCATCTGATGCTGCGGTGTCATCGACAACAACTTGAGGATGTTCCTTCTGAGCTTCACCTGCTGCTGCTGCTGCTGCGCCTAGTTTGTTGTTGGCTTTGTTCTCCTGACCTTCGCCATGTTCACGGGTACTGGCCCCAACGACTGAGTTGGCCCCACGGCCCGACTCGGAGGACTCCTTCCACACCGTCAGTGTCTGACTCTCCAAATCTACAATGCCATTCAAACTGTCCTTGAGATTAGATGGCTTACCTCTTCGGACGACAAGCGGCGAGCTTGCTCACGCTTGAGCTGCGCGTAAAACCGCGGCAGTGGCATCGTGAAACAGAAATCAGGTATCTCTTGATTGGTCTGGTGTCTGTCTTGAGTTTGTAGAGGGTTGTGAGAAGCAACACCGGAAAGATATCTTGTTGTGATGTTGTGATGAGGACTTCCCTATTTTGCTTAGCGCCGTTGTCTGGTGCTAGAAGGGGGGGTACGGAGAGGCACAGCTGCAAAACAGCACAGTTTGCCAGGTAGGTCCATGATGTTCTATGGTCTTCGGGGATTAGGGGGAAGCCATTGTGTTGTTTGATGGTCAATTTGCCTGTTGGGATCTTAGAAGTGAGAACTTGTGAGGCACTGTCTCCTGGATGACTATCTGGAAAACCCCTGAACATCATCAAGATGCTAGAGTCTAAGTGACCCAGTCGCTGGGTCAATGGTATTTTCTTGATTTGGATGGTATTTCATCCAAGCTGTATGAATAACGGGTAGCTTCAGCTGTCCTCCAAGAGATGGATGCGAGGGACCCCGAAGCCTATTCACTCTCTATCCCCTTGGTTCGAGTTTTTCATACTGTTCGCGGGTGAGCTGACCAAACCTCCCCGCGTCCACAGCTCTTTGGGTACAATTTCCGTTCCCACAACCCTCTCCCTTCAGCTCGTCTGGAAGATCGAAAGGCGAGGAGAGATAATGCGTCCTGGCAGTGCTCGATAGTAGACAGAGGTATATCGTCATATATCGCGGACTCCAAAACAGGTCACGACTTATATCTTGGGCGTTAATTGACCTGAAAAGACTTGATTGAACTCAGTGCATACCTCTATTAAGCCCCTGATTGAGGCGATGTATGTGCATTAAAGCGATGATACACCAAAAAGTAAGCTTGAGTGGGAGAAGTAAAAGGCAGAACCATACTACCATACCACCAAAAAGAGAGATCCGAAGAAGGGAAAAAAAAATCGCTCAGCGATTTCAATGACCAAGGCTTCGCACAGATGCAAAGATAGCAACGCTGAGGGAATAAAAAAAAAAGGACAAGATAAAAGGGGAAATCGAGTCGTTTCTCTCAGAACTCCCGGCTCTCTCCAATTTCGCACACGTCGAAAACCCCAGTCTCCGCAATTCCATTCCGCTTGAGCGCCTCTTTCAACTTTTTGGGTGGCTCAAGGACGTCCTCTTCGGTCAGCACCCACGTGCCCCAGTGTATCCCCAGCGCTCTCGCGCATTTTGTGTCCTTGAAGATGTTCACTGCGTCATGGGGATCTGAGTGCATACAACTGAATAAGAACCTAGGCGCGTATGCTCCGATGGGAATCAGGCCTAGTGTAAACGGTCCGCGTAGGGCGCCCACCTGGGCAAAGGCAGGGCAGTGCGGGTAGTTATGACCTGGCCCGTAGTCGTCCACATCCTTGGGGAGCTTGGGGACGGTACGGTATCCCGTATCCCTGGAGGAAATCATTAGCCGTGTGTTGTCATCGATATATACTTTATGAACGTGGTGAGCTGGCTTACCCGGCAAAATAAACCTTTGAGCCACCGGACTCGACGCTCCACGACGCCCACAGAGTCTTGGACCTGTCCCATAGAGTTCGGCTGCTGGTATGCTGGGACGGGAGACAGCCAATTCGCGCGCGAATCTCGGTGTTACTGCTGGCTCGATTGACGACTGTGGCGACTTCAGAAGAACCGCCGTTGGTTTTCTCCTCTTCATCGTTCTTCGGGGTCAGCACCAGTTCACGCTCCTCCCACCAATCCAGTTCGGTCACGTTGTGAATGCCAATGTCTGAGAACCACTTCTTGTTTCCCAGAGGCACGAAAAAATGGCAGCCGGGATACTTCTCATGTATCTTCTTCACGGTTGGCAGGGAAAGGTGGTCATAATGATTATGAGAGATGACTACGGCATCGATAAATGGCAGGTCCTCAATTTTGCACGGCATCTCCGTGAATCTCTTGGGACCGAACCAGGATACCGGTGAGCAACGATCTTCAAACACCGGGTCGAAGAGAACTCGCAGCCCGCTTGGAAATTCAACATAGTAGCACGCATGGCCAAGCCAAGTAGCCCTCAATTTGGGGGTATTTCTATCCGGGAGAAACTGCGCCCTGCGTACGGGAACAGTTGGCGGCGTGGTGTCAGGGATATTTGCCTCGCCCGTTATGTGTCGTCTGTGAACTCTCTTAGCAACGGACACTCGACCTGGGCTGTTTTGAACGTGTGTCGGCGGCCTGGGCACTTACAATATCATCGTGGGTAAGATGGACAAAAATGGCGTCACCTTACACGATCTAAGCTGTCGTTTTAGCTCAAGCTGCGAGCAAGTTTGTCCTCCGATTTCTTGAGGGTCAACCTACTCCCAAGGATTCCGAAACCCACCACCGCGCAGGTGATGGCGTTTGTCGCGTGCATCTTCCGGAACCGCTGAATGAGGAGGTATAGAGACGGCAGACTCGTATAGGATTGGGGCGATTGTAGAATCCATAGCTTCTGCGCAGGCTGGCGTCGTCGACCTGCTTGGGACGAGAGAAAGCAGCAACCACGGATTTTCTAAATAGGGTACTTGGCTTCTGTAAAATGCGTCTGGCTCTTATAGTCAAGGTCTATCATTCAATAGCCAGCCAAAATCCTCGTTGGCCGGGGCCTCCAGGCAACAGAATAGCAAGCATCGGTGTCGGTCGTTTGTCCTTTGTCGAACGGAAAGCCACAAACGCAACGGGGCCAAGACTTTGACAGGATGAGAGGCCAACTGATTCAGCCTAGGTAATTAAGCCTGCGGCATGCGTATCCATATTACACCACGCCCCTGCGCACGACACAAATAGTATTGTGTGATATCGTTGAATATTGTTTCCACCAACGTTCTATTGGATGCTAATTCGTGGATATCAACCAGACAAGACAAAGGGTATTCTGATAGGTTTACATGGCATAAAAATAAACAGTCGTTGACTCTTGGCATTACGCACCCAATCGATGCAAACTAACAAAGAAAAATAACTTATGTGATTTAACTCGACTAGCTATTAACTAGTTAAGGAAAGCCGAATCCTCGATGGAGGTCATGAACTATTATTATTCAAAGTTGATCTGTCCGACTCTGTGAGTCTGGTATTACTGTACATAGTATCATTGCATCGAGTGGAAGCGGAAAGAATGCTCTTCTCCGACGCTAGTTTTGTTCGAGACTAGTGTCGGTTCTATATTGTTCCGTCGCCGTCCAACAATCTCGCCGTTTTTCCGAGATGGACCGCAAATCTCGGAAAAAATGCGGTTGAACTTTCATCAAGATGCCTGCCTGTCCATGCTGCGCGGCGATGAAGCGATCAGTTCCTCCCCGCCAATGGAGCCCAATGGATCAGCTGCGGCTCCAGGAGCACCCGCTGCGACAGCAGCGGACTTGATTCTGCAGAAGAAGCAGCAGCAGCAGCAGCAACTGGCAAGGAATGTAACCCCGGTGGATTCTGAGCACGGGTTTTTTGCCCAGCTCACTAATAACCCATTTTTCACGGCTGTAAGTAACCGGAGTTGGCAGCTTCTACGTTTGCTACTTGGAAAAGGAGGAAGGACAAACGGAGAAAAAAAAAACAAAAAAACAAAAAAAGCTAATCCCAGGGAATCAGGGCTTCGGTCTCGCCGGGTTAGGAGCCGGACTCACTCTCGCCCAGAGGGGCCTGAGGCAGGCTGCCTACCTCCTTCGCAGACGCATGCTGGTGGACGTGGAGATCAACATCAAGGACGATTCCTATGCGTGGTTTCTTCACTGGATGACGCTGTACCAGCGGTCACAGTTGTCGGCGGCATCACGACGGAGCAGCGGTCTGGTGGACTCGATTCTGCACAAGCTTACCCCCGGTATGCGTCACTTGTCTATCCAGACGGAAAAGATAGAGCATGCAAACGGCGCAATCCACACCCACTTTTCGCTGATACCCGGCCCCGGAAAACACATCCTCCGTTACAAGAATGCGTTCATATTCGTGAATCGAGTGCGGGAAGCAAAGTCTCGAGACCTGCAGACCGGTCGGCCCTGGGAGACAGTCACCTTGACGACCCTCTATTCACAGAGACATATCTTTGAAGACCTGTTCAAGGAGGCCCACGAACATGCCGTGAAGTCACACGAAGGAAAGACCACAATCTACAACTCCTGGGGCACCGAATGGCGGCAATTTGGCCATCCACGTCGCAAGCGGCCCCTGGATTCGGTTATTCTGGACCAAGGTGTCAAGGAGCGGATAGTCGCCGACGTGAAAGACTTCCTTGCCAGTGGGTCCTGGTACCATGACCGTGGCATCCCGTACCGGAGGGGATATCTCCTTCACGGTCCTCCAGGAACCGGCAAGAGTTCGTTTATCCAGGCTCTAGCCGGGGAGCTGGATTACGACATTGCCGTTCTCAATCTCAGCGAGCGGGGTTTGACGGACGATCGGCTCAATCACCTGCTCACCGTCATCCCGACCCGCACTCTGGTTCTCCTAGAAGACGTGGATGCCGCGTTCTCAACGCGGCGTGTACAGACCGATGCAGATGGATATCGCGGTGCGAACGTGACGTTCTCGGGACTCCTGAATGCCCTAGACGGAGTTGCCAGTGCCGAAGAGCGCATCATCTTCCTGACAACCAACCATGTTGAGAGGCTTGACGAGGCCCTGGTGCGGCCGGGTCGCGTGGATATGATCGTCAGGCTCGGGGAGGCCACACGGTATCAAGTAGCCCGTCTCTGGGAGCGGTTTTATGGAGAATTCGACCCTTCCGGTACGTACCAGAAGCGATTCCTCGACAGACTTGTTGAACTCGGCGTCATCGAAGACGAGACTGGCCGGAAACCCGACCCGACGCGGGCCACGAGCACCGCAGCATTGCAGGGTCTATTTTTGTACAATAAGGGCGATATGGAGGGAGCCATCGCCATGGCAGAGGGGTTGGTGCATGATGAGCCGATACCCCAGCCGTCCACGAGTGGATCAGAGCATGAATGAAAATGCCCATCTGTCCCCACGGGGACAATATGTATTATTAGTTTTGGATTTTTATTTTTTTTATTTTATTTCTTTGTACAATTTATACCCTCATGGTTTAGCGTGCATGAATTTTTTGTTTACTCCCCCCTGCAAGAGCATTGGATGGACAGGGGAAAAAAAAACAATCATTTACGTTGCAGGACGAACGCTCTGGTCACCTGATCGTCCACTTCAGACCATCAGCCAGTCTGGGGATATCTGAGCCCATCGACAACGACTTACGACTTCGCACCGCAGGCGGATGGCAGTCAACCCTTTTTTACCTTTGCCTGTCAATGATGGACGCGACGGGGAATCCTCCGAACAGACACTATGGGATGCCGTCGATTTTTTTATTGGCCCACTCACAGCCCCCGCCATGGCACAAACGGCTGTTCATAGTACGGAGCCAAGGTCTCTAAGCGCCCAGATCTGTGATACTTCTGCTCTCAGCACACGTCCAATCGGCGGTCGTCCATCACTTACCACTTTGTAGGCGCCTGCTCTTAGGACTTTGACAGCCCATACGATTTATTGATTGAGTGGATGGGCCCTAAACCCCCAAACTGTGAGATAGGTCTCAAAGCGGCTCAGTCAAGCGTAAACCCAGCGTGGAGCTCCGATCCCCCCGCATGTGCAGCTCGCATCGACATCCTTTTTTTCCCCCTGACCTCATCAACGTCCATTGTGGTCTGTCGAAAAGCAGGCGGCCATGTTACGTTGGCGCCTACACCGCCTGTTGGCTCTCTGATTTGCTTGCTGACTCGATCCTGAACGACGAATGAAGTCAGTCTGCAGATCCATCTGGGGGAGAGAGGGCCTCCTTTCAGCTTGCTGGTTTTTCTTTCATCTTTGGCAAGCCGATCAATGATCGTCCAGCTGGTGCCATAGGGTTTTTGAGGGGACAAGAAAGAGGGCACTCTTTTCTTTTTTTTTTTTTGGGGGGTTTTTT
>FQSS02000628.1:0-12061 GCA_900128795.2 Malbranchea cinnamomea
AAAAGAGAAAGAGAGAAAGAGAAAGCTAATTTTTTTTTTCCCTTAATTGATCACAGCTCGGCTTCCCGTCCCTTCCCGCCGAAAAGCCCGAACCAAGCGACCCCGCGTTCCAGGACGAAAATAACCAAGAGGCACAGAAGCTGCTGCGCGACTTACACCGGCTGCTGCTCGAGACGCACGTCGTCGAGGGCAAGCTCGTCTGCGGCAACTGCGGGCACGAGTACCGAATAAAAGAGGGCATTGCGAATTTCTTGCTGCCGAGTCACTTGGGTGCGTTCTCACCTCCCTCCCTACCTACTGTCTCATTTTATGCGTGAAGAACTGTTTGGCTGACCAGACGACTGGTTCGATTTCATTCATTGCGTGATATAGTGTAATACTTATACTTTTTTTACTCTCTTCGTGTCTTCCCCGTTTTCCTTTTTGCGCTTTTTTTTTCCCTTGGTGAGCGGACGGTCATATCGAATATATACCCCGGGTTTTACAAAAAGAAAAGAAATGGGTTCCATCATGCATGGTCGGCGAAAAAAAAGAAAGAGAAACCTAAAAGCAGAGAAGGAAGGCATACAAACAAAAAGAAGAAAGAGGATCATAGTTTGCTCTCTCGTATTGACGGCCGGGGCGAATAGGCGTTTCACCTCATCTTTCAGCACTTTTGGGATAAGCCAGCCAGCATGGGGCGAGCATCCATTGGCATGTCAGGCTTTATAGACACTGTCTAGATTCCGATGAAGTATACTCCTGCCTTGTCTCTTCTCCGTCTTTGGTCTGAGCTCAACTCACCGTACATCGATCGGCCAAAGGCCTGGGAGAGATGGCTGGCCAAGTCTCAGCTACATTGCGGTGCGGGAGGACGGAAAGAAGAAAAATCAACCAAGTTACTGTGTACAATACAACGCCATTCGCGCACACACACCCAACCCCCCCCAAGCTGCACTGTACTATGTACTGGATGAGGCAACAAGAAAGGAAGCAACACGCATACCGTAAATATTGACCCACAGCAGCAGTAGCAGTCAACTCGAAACGCCAACGCCTCTCCTGGTATTGCCTCTGGATTAGAAGTGAAAGACAGAAACGGAAATGTGAGGCAAATCACGGGGGAAAAAAGGGAGATGAAGAAACAGGAAAGCCAGAGATAACAAAAAAGCAGTGCCAGAGATCAAGGTTCCCGTTTTGTCTTGTCCTCGCATCGTCTTTAAAAAACCAGTTTTTGCACCAGAGTCCAGAGTTTTAAGCAATCATTCATAAGTGTAGAGAAATCCAACGAAAGGGGGACACTGAATAGCATAAAATAGGTTTTCTCGTAAACGCGCAGGGAAAACAGCGGTAGATGGTAAAATATAGTAATGGCAAGTAGGTAGTAAGAATGTATGGACTGACTTAAAAATGCCACCAAAGCGCCGCTAGGCCTGAACACGACCATTGATCGATGCATGGATGGATAAAATAGACGGTGGGCAGGGTCCAGGTAGCCAACCAGATGCACTTCGAGTACATATGTAGATAGGTGGTCTCTTCGCGGGGTTGAAGGACGCATGTAAAAGAGGAAGCAAAAGAAGTGTAGCGTGAAAGTAAAAGGGGGAGGCGGAAGTAAAATCGGGGTCAATTGAGGAATCCTTTGCAGCCAGCGGAACCACATAGACAGGGAATTCTATCTTCGCTATCCCACTCTCGCTCGAATTTGTAGTCGTACGTAAGTTCCTCATCTGAGACAGACGGAGTTAGTTTAACTTCCCATCGGCCAGAGAGAATATGGAACAGGAGGAGTGAGTAGCATACCTCGTTGAATATCCCTCAACGCATAGATGACGATCCGCTTGCTGCCATCCACCTTGATGATCTTGGCCGTACAGTTGGGCGTGCAACTATGGTTGATGAACCGCGCAATACCGCCCCGTTTCGTAGCGTCGATGACAGTATTCTCGTCAATACGGAACAGGTAGCTGCTGCCGATCCCGCTCTTGAGGTACGTCCGCTCGCGCATGTCCGCAACCTGCTGTCTGATCTTCTCGCCTACGTACTCGATAATCATGTCGTTGGCAGCAATGTTCTCTTCCGCATACAATCCCCAGTTGTGGATCGCAGAACGAGCAAAGCGCACCGGCTTCTTGCGCTTCTTGAGCTGGTTGAAGCGGAGAACGTCACCCTCTGCGCTAGAAGCGGGGAGATTCTGTTTCTGGGCATTGATATCGGCGATGAGACGACGGTTGTTAACGCGGGTAGAGCGAGACGACTGCTTGCCCACTGGAATATCCGCCGCCGCCGCCGCCGCCGCCTGATCACTCTTTGCCTTGGCCTCACGCTCTTCACGTGCTTTCTGCACCTTGATGCGATGAGGCAAGTACTTGGACTTTTCGGACTCGAAGATCTTCTTTTTGCCTTCCGTTCGAGCAGAACCAGAGGAATTGGGGACATAGTAACCCTCGATCTTGGTCTCCGTGCGAACCGGCCCGCGTTCACCCCCACGGTTCAGTGCCTTGATTTCCTTCTGCTTCCAGGCCCACACGGGGACATTGCCAATCTTGGACGCTGGTTCGCTCTCAAGCACCTCCCGTAGGAAGCGCATGTCTTCGTCGTCCTTGATGAGATTCTGCCAGCCGTCAAGGTCCAGAATAATGCTGTCGTCGTCTTCGACGGTGGGTCTCGGTTCATCCCTCGATACGCCCCATTCGACCTCAGGTCGTCCCTCGGCCTCCACTTCCTCCTCTTCCTCTTCCTCTTCTTCCTCAGCTGGTGGTGGTATCTCTTCTGCCGGAATAGACTCCAAGAGGATATCCTGTTTGTCAGGCACAACAAGCTCCCGAGCTTCTTGCAGCTCTTTCAACTTCTGGGCCTGCCTTTCCTCGAAAAGCTGCTTCTTACTTTTCTTCTTCGCCCTAGGTTTCTTGGCCTTTGTTGACTTCATGGGAGGAACCTCAAGGTCAGCAGCGGCTTCGGTACTTCCCACCAGGTCAGGGACTGCTGCTTCTTCTGGTTTGCTTTCACGGTCCAAAGGCAGGGAGACTCCCACGTCGAAGAGCTCATCGTCCTCTTTTTTACGTTTCCGAGCTTCCAGCTCTTCAACAAGCCTTTTCCGCTTCTTGGAGGCTCGAGGTAGGGCCCGGATTTGGCGTTCCAGTTCTTCAATTGCCTCATCCTTCGTCGCGACATCGTCAAGCTTGTCTGTGATATCCCGAGACTCTGGCTTGACACCGCCTAGTAGCTCAGCGTCGGCTGCTGAATCGCGCATAAACTCATCATCGTCGTCTTTTTCAGACTCGGATGAGGCCATGCTCATGCGGCTGAGCGGACGACTTTCTTGCTCCTCCGTGTCCCTTGTAAACGAAGTTTGCTGTTCATCATCGAGGTCATCGTCCTCGTGTAACTGCTGAAGACGATGGTACAGAGGACGGAACTCTCTCCTTCGTTGTGGCCGCCTTCGCCTCTCGTCCAAAAAGGCAGCGCTTCCTTGCTCAAAGCCCTGCGCCTTTCGTATCCGAGGAAGTGAGAGGATATTCAAGTTGGAAGTGCCAAGAGGCTGACGGGCTCGAGGGTCAGGTGTACCGACAATCTCGTCGTTGGTGTCTATCATAAACCCTGGTCTCTTCGGCCCATCAGGATCTGGGATGCCCAATTTTTCCCGCCGCTCACGATGTCGTTCAGGATCAAGGTAATCGTAGAGTGTAGGAGCAGCGATGCGAGCCTTGACGTCCTCGAGCAGTTTGTCTTTGAGCTCCTGCATGATGATACTGAGCACCTCCATCACAGGGTCAAAGTTCTCAGCCCGCAACTTCTTTTCCTCTTCGATATCCAACTCGTCTTGTTTCTTCTTCCACTCTTCCTCTTCTCGTTTCTTCCGTTCCGCCTCCACACGCTCTGGGCTAGGACTGCGCTGGTAGTTGGGATTTCCATACGGCTGACACTCCATGTTCATCACATATGTGAAGAGAGCAGTCATATGGCACATGCGGTAGCATCGCTCACATTCCAGTTCGCCTCGTCGTGAATTCTCAAATATTATGTAGTATCCAGTCTTGTCACATCGGACAGATTTCCAATCATAGAGCTTCAGTCGCCGCTCCAAATGCGGCACCGTCGTGCTGAGTACGGGGACATAACAGTGGGCGATGAAGATGTACGGGTCGCGTTTTATTTGGTCCAATATCGGCGTCTCCTCGACCCGGTTTGGTACTGGGGGTTTCAGAGCTGCACGGGGGCCTTCGGGTATGACCAAGGAGGGATGCAGAGATGATTTGCCGGACGGACCTTTGGGGGCAGTCGGGGGAGGGAGGTTGTCTTCGGGCTTCTTCACAGGGTTCGCAGGGGCCGACATCTCCGACTGCTGTCCACCCCGTTGAGCGTTCACGATCTTCGCCACGATCCGCTCGCTGACAGCGCCGTTGCGATCCATCTCCACGCGAATGCGCCGTGTCCCGATCCGCTGTTCCTTCTTACACTCCAAATAGGCCTTCCGCGCAGCTGCCGCTGCGGACACGCCGCCATAGGCCCGGCTATCCTTGTACTTGATGGAACAGACGCCCAGGAAGCTACCTGTCACCGGATCCGTCCTGTTATTTACCTCTGCGATATCACCAAAGCTGGAGAAGAAAGCGGTGATGTGGGCGACAGGGGTCAATGGGTCAAAACCGGTGACGACGATCTGGGTAGGCGGGCCTGGTCCGACGGATGTCGCTGGGTCATAGGGCCAAGGACGTAAGGTGTAAGGAGCCGGGCGGTACTTGGTCTTTTGCTTGCATCCCGCACCGCGAGTGTAGTTGGCGATAGCCAGACGGGGATCTCGCGGAGGAGTCTCGCCCTCATCGCCGATGCCAAATTCGACATATTGAGGTTTCCTCCGCTTGTCTTTGGAAGGGGTTTTCCTGTCAAGATCCGGGTCATAGGTGATCTTGTAACCTTTGGGTTCCTTTCCCGTAGGGCGTGCTTGCGGTCGCGGGGTTGGAGGGGTGTGAAGAGGAGTGATGGCAGCAGCTCCAGCAGTACCTGTTGTGGTCACAGGTGGCTTCGCCGCAGCAGCAGCAGCAGGAGCATCTCCAGCAGCCGGCTGTGAGGCAGCTGACACGCCACCTTTTGGTGCCGTTGCAGGGCTTTCACCTTTACACGGGGGAGAAGAGTCTGTATTTGTGAGGGGAGTAAGGGCAGACACGTGGGTGGAAGCGGCCGACGCTGCTCCGGCCGGCGCAGCAGCGGAACTGGACCCCGAAGATCCTGTGCTGGCAGAGCTTGCGGAGCCAGCGCTGTTGACGTCTCCGGTGTGGCCATTGGGAGCCTTTGTGGCAGTCCCGCCATCCTGCGCGGCGGGAGCAGGAGACTGGGCAGCGGAGGACGACTGGGAATCATCTGGCTTTATCTTGGGTTTCTGTAAAGTCTGCGAGCGCTTCTTCTGCAGAACAGACGGTGCGGTCGGGAAGAAGTCTGCAAAGCCCCTGGAGGCGCGTGACATGATGGGATTGGGGGGGGAGAGAGAGAGAGAAAGGGGAAAAAAGAAGAAAAAAGAGGTCTGGATGGCCTACGAGCCTGATAGCAACCAGGAACGACCTGCAAACACCATCCTCGACCGCTCTCGACAGGCTAGCACGCTCTCATGCAGGCTGAACTTTCCCTGAGCTGCCGTGGAAGACACGCGATTCGGGACGTGAGCAGCAAGAGGGAGCAGAGGGGACGCCAGGTCGACGCGATGGGCGGTTGGGGCGAGAGAGAATCGACGCAACGCGATCGGAGGGTTGGATGGAAAGCGGTCGGTCAGAGTGGCAAGAACAGTGTGGGGGGAAAGGGAAGAGCTGGCGGACGGCGAGCAGAGCAGGAGTGTTTATTGATTGTTATGAGGAGAAGAAGAAGAAAAAGAAAGACAGGCACAATCCGGAGTGCTCAAAGACCAAATCCCACCCACAAACGACCAGCAGCCGCGGATGTGGTGAAGTCGGCGAGTTTGGGGCAAAAGAATTGTGCGGAGGGTCATGGGGAGTTGCTGAGGCTAAGAAAGAGAGCAGGGTGACCAAGGCCAAAAAAAAAAAATCAAATCCCACATTCACCCACCACTTGACTTTCTCCTACTTCCCAACCAACAACCCACTTGGTGGTCGACGGCTGAGTGACGAAACAACGAGGCCGTTCTCAACGTCTGTCAACCCCAAGTCGGAACACAGTGATTGCCTGGACATCCCATGTCCCCCCCCAAATCTGCCACCCCCGGTTCCCGGTGTTCGCCCTGCTACGCGTGACGGTCTACGATGGCGCGCAGCGCGCAGTTCGCCCAGCCGCTGAGGTCATCTCTGTTGACTCTGCGGACCCGGTGAATCTTCGCAGTCCGCCCTCGTATTCGCCTTGTTCATCGAGTTCGGACCCTTCTGACAGTGTCAGATGTCTGCGACGAACGCTGGAATGCGGGTATCAGTGCGATATTCCTGCAAGCAGCTGGTGGCAGAACTGTCCTGGGCCATCGTCGATCTGTGCCGTGTGTGCGGCACGACGCGGAAGCGACTTACACGGGTCAGAATGAACACTTTTTACGACTTATACACGACGTAATCGAGATGATGGAGGCCTGAGTACAGTATTGACATTTCTACTGACATTCAAGGAGGGGGCATCGTCTTCTGTCGGTGCCTTGGAACATACCATCCAGGACCAATCCTGTCAGGCAGCGAGAGCATTGTCGCTTGGAGGTTGCTGGGACCCTGCATCGCAACGATGTCTGCCAAAGAACTGTAGCTTTCTCTACGAGATTGCCCATGCAACCCGAACATGTCGTTCACAGTCACTAACCAAGAAAAAGCGAGATTTTTCTATGATTCTGCCGCCAGATACGTCCCCCAGCTGGTGTCGTCCTCTCGGTGGATTCCCTCGGACCTGGTCAAGGAAAAGTGAGCAGGACGTTCGATTACATGCATGTCCGTCCAGATACCGGCCCGAAGACCCAGCAGAGATACGGGGAGTCTTTTGTCGTGAGAATGGAAGACAGAGGGATGCATCGGAAGCTCACGGTGATGCTCGCTGGTTGTAGCGATTCATAGCGATTGACAGATGTAGAAGGTGGCAGATAAAAGCCCTAGAGTGTTAGCACCGTACCTGGATCAAAGAGAGGGAATTGAGTCGCTGCCCGTAAGATCGCGAAAGAGGATTCAGCCAACGATAAACTGACACTGCTAGAAAGTGTCTTGGTCGTCCAAGTCGGAGTGGAAAGAACAATTTTCTTTTTTAAATTAGAAGTCAGCCTGCGTTTCCCGTGTCCCGGAGACCTGGCAGTAACAGCGCAACGATCAGCTCTGCGGGTGTTAGCGACCACCGAAGGATGAAGAGCAAAGCCTCCTCCGCAGGAAGTAAAATATAAAAATAATTGGTCAGAGCGTCATCGAGAGAACTTTTATGATGACATGAAGCTTCTCAAGGCTTGTCCAAGCGTAAAAGAAAAGCAGCGGCCATTATGAAGTAAAAGTTTCACCCTCAGCCACCATAACCAATGAGCTTTTTCGGGCGATTGGCTGGGAACGCCTGGGTTATTCTTAGCAGTCAAGGTCTTGCTCTTGGAGACTCTGCTACCTTGCTCGGTCGCGGCTAGTGAACGCCCAATCCGCAGCTTTTTTTGGTTCCTCCAATCCCCGTGTTTTCTTTTTTCGCCGCTCTCGGGTTTTGGGAGAGCCAGCAACCCATGTACACTCGCTCAACCACCAGCAGATTACTCTTGATGCAGGGCCCTCTACAAGGAGGATCAAGGGAAGTTTGACGACACGAATCAGATCGCTCTGTCCTCAACGCATCAGTGGTTTTGTCGAGGAGTTTTGTGACGAGAGTTGCCCCGGAGAAGCAAACGCGAGGATCAGCAAGCAAATCTCGACCCAATAATGCACAACCACAGCGGGTGTCCAGGGTCCGAGCCATGCAAGTGATGCGAAAGTTCTCACGGCCCACTGAGCTGAGACAGGGAGGAATCTTGGTGCGCTTTCAAAGCTAAAAAGACGGTCAGCCTTGTCTAAGTTTCAACGGGTTAGTTTAGTGCCAGGAACGGCTCACTCGGACAACTCCTGTCAAGAAAAGGAAGCCAGAGCGAGCCAGGGGGAGAGGGGCCCAAGAAATCAACGCGGAGAAACAGACCATCAATATGTAATAATAATCATGCAGCGGCTGTCAAGATCGAGGAAGAGGCTGCATCTTGTGCTAAGCTGCCGAAGCCATTAGTCTGTCGATCATTGAGGACAATATCTCTTTTCTGTCTCACTCTTGGTTGATCGAGTGGTTTGCTGGGCTTTGGGGCTTTTTGGTCTTCCCTGTACTGCGTTCCACAACAGGACTGAGGAGCTCACCCCCCCTTGATCATGGTCACTTCCATAGGCAGTGGTCGGAGCAACCGGCGGAGAGAGGGCCTTGGGATGATGAACTGGCCGTGGTTTGGCTTGTTGCTGTCTGGCTGGCAAACAGCCAAGTGGTGGTGGTGGTGCCAGTGGGGGGGGGAAGGGGGGAAGAGAGTGGCGCAAAAGGGTGAGACGTTCCTATTTCGGGTCATGATCCATCGTCCACCAGGTTCGTAGCAGCAGTAGGAGTCGTAGTTGAAGTAGCTCCGTCGTGGATTGAGAGGGAACTCAAAAGTAAGGATGGGAGATCCACCCACAGCCCACTGGCCGGGAGCTGGGAGGTCTGAGATCCCCTGGCTTTACTATGGTACAACAACTTGGTCCGCATCCTCCTCTCTCGACGACGGCTTGCCCGCTGCCCTATCGCTCGCTCGCTCTCTCTTTCTTTTTAAAAGGCCGGACTTCCCGTCTTCTCCTCTGTTCTCCCTCTCTCCATTCATCCAACTGCCTTTCTCTCCATCATCCCTCGCCCTCTTACTCTCTTCCTCCTTCTGCTCATTCTCACTCTCCCAGCAAACCCCCGCTTTCCCTCGACCCTATCCACACACTTCACTCACCACCTCCCCACCTGGTCCTCCTGCCCTCTCTAATTTCCAACCGCCTTCAGACTCCTTTCCGCTCATACTCTACGATCTACGACAGCAACTTCAGTCGTCAACGTCTGCCGGATTTTCTTAGAGTTTGGGTCCACTTGTTCGATATCTCCTCTCAGCTGCTCGTCGAGACCTCCGTTGTCTTGTAACTTTTACAGTCTACGCACTACTCGAGTGAACAGCAACCATGTGGTATGTCTTTCGCGAAAAAAAAAAATAAATAAATAAAAAAACAACAAAACTGTGTGAAACAGAGAGGATACTGACGTCTGGCAGTGGAATCTTCGGATACATCAACTATCTGGTCGAGAAAGACCGCGAATACATCCTCAACACCTTGGTTAATGGTAAGCCCTGACCCACCGTCCTTCTCCCGGAAATCGTTGTCTCAGCTCACACGATTTTGTCTTCGACGCTCTCTAGGCTTGTCCAGACTCGAATACCGCGGCTACGACTCGGCCGGTCTGGCCATCGACGGGGACAAGAAAAACGAGGTCCTGGCCTTCAAGGAAGTCGGCAAGGTCGCCAAGTTGAAGGAGACCATCGATGCCGCAAAGCCAGACCTGAAGAAGACCTTCGATTCCCACGCGGGCATTGCCCACACCCGGTGGGCAACCCACGGTCCTCCATCCACCCTCAACTGCCACCCTCACAGGTACGCGACAAGAAATCGAACAATCTCCAGTGATTCATAGTTGCTGCTTTCCTAGACGCTAGGCTGGAAAACTGACCGTGTACCACCCGTGACAGATCTGATCCCAAGTGGGAGTTCTCCGTTGTCCACAATGGTATCATTACCAACTACAAGGAGCTCAAGGCTCTCCTTGAGAGCAAAGGTTTCCGCTTCGAAACCGAGACTGACACTGAGTGCATTGCCAAGTTGGCCAAGTATCTGCACGATCTTCATCCCGATATCGACTTCACAGCTCTCGCCAAGGCGGTGATCAAGGAACTCGAGGGTGCGTTTGGTCTCCTGCTGAAGTCCATCCACTACCCTCATGAGCTCATCGCTGCACGCAAGGGTTCTCCCCTGGTCATCGGCGTGCGCACTGCCAAGAAGATGAAGGTGGATTTCGTCGATGTCGAGTACTCTGAAGACACGGCCCTCCCGGCCGAAGAGGCTGCCCAGAACGTGGCCCTGAAGAAGTCGTCTGCGCTGCTGGCTCCTCCAGACAAGTCCCTCCTTCACCGTTCGCAGTCCCGTGCGTTCCTGTCGGATGACGGCGTCCCCCAGCCGGCTGAATTCTTTCTTTCCTCCGACCCATCCGCCATCGTCGAGCACACCAAGAAGGTCTTGTATCTTGAGGACGATGACATTGCTCACATCCACGATGGCCAGCTGAACATTCACCGTCTGTCCAAGAACGATGGCACCTCCAACGTCCGCGCCATCCAGACGATCGAGCTTGAACTTCAGGAGATCATGAAGGGCAACTTTGACCACTTCATGCAAAAAGAGATCTTCGAGCAACCCGAGTCCGTGGTCAACACGATGCGTGGTCGTCTCGATGTGGTCAACAAGAAGGTCACTCTCGGTGGCCTGAGGCAGTACATTGCAACCATCCGTCGCTGCCGCCGTATCATCTTCATCGCCTGCGGTACCAGTTACCACTCGTGCATGGCGGTGCGAGGCGTGTTCGAGGAACTGACGGAGATCCCCATCTCGGTGGAGCTCGCCTCCGATTTCCTCGACCGCGAGGCGCCCGTGTTCCGTGACGACACCTGCGTGTTCGTCTCCCAGTCCGGTGAGACCGCCGACTCTCTCAACGCTCTGCGCTACTGCCTTGAGCGCGGAGCCTTGACGGTTGGTATCGTCAACGTCGTCGGTTCGTCCATCTCCTTGCTCACCCACTGCGGTGTCCACATCAACGCCGGTCCCGAAATCGGTGTTGCTTCTACCAAGGCCTACACCTCCCAATTCGTCGCCATGGTGATGTTCGCCTTGTCCCTTAGCGAGGACCGGGCTTCCAAGCAGAAGCGTCGTGAGGAGATTATGGAGGGTCTCGCGAAGATTTCGGATCAGTTCCGAGAGATCTTGAAGCTCAACGATCAGATCAAGGAGATGTGTGCCAAGTTCTTCAAGAACCAGAAGAGCTTGCTGCTACTCGGCAGAGGTAGCCAGCACGCGACCGCCTTGGAGGGTAAGTTTGCTCTAATCCATCATCCCCCCCCCACGTCTCCCCGTGTCCAAATTGAAGATTGCTGATTAATTAACGTCCTGCAGGCGCCCTCAAGATTAAGGAAATCTCCTACCTTCACTGCGAGGCCGTCATGTCTGGCGAGCTCAAGCACGGCGTCCTCGCTCTCGTGGACGAGAACCTTCCCATCATCATGATTCTCACCCGGGACAAGATCTTCCCCAAGTCCCTCAATGCTTATCAGCAAGGTATGTTTGGCCTCTTCTGATGTGTCCCTTGAGCACTGAGAGACGCTAACGGCGATATAGTCATTGCTCGTGGTGGTCGTCCAATCGTCATCTGCAACAAGAACGACCCAGAATTCCCTGCTGACCGGACCGAGCGCATCGAGGTTCCTCAGACCGTCGACTGCCTTCAAGGCTTGCTGAACGTCATCCCGCTGCAGCTCATTGCTTACTGGCTTGCTGTGGGAGAGGGACTGAATGTTGACTTCCCGCGCAACCTTGCCAAGTCGGTGACTGTCGAGTGAAACGATCAAAGAAAAGTCTTCAGGCGAAATGGTAATGGTCTAGATTAGTTAATGGGTCAATGGGTTGATTTGCTGGATTTGGGAGCTACGGAGTGGATTGTGAAGGTTTCTTTCTGATATCTCATCGCGTATTGATATTCGGCTGGGTTTCGACTTGTTTTCTTTTTTCCTTTTTAGGTATTGCACGATAATTTAATATGCGTCGTGGCCGACGCATGAGCGTTATCCGAGTATCTGCAAGTTTTCTGCTGGATCGTATTGTTTTTCTGCTTTGACTTGTCTGACGCCTGTTTGTGTTTTCAGAGTATCAAAGGGTTAATCAGTTTAGCAAGCACGAGGGTTTTGTGCGTTGTCAAGTTCCTCCAGTGTCCCTGTGGGAGCGCAGTTTCCCGTTTTGAATGATTCCTTTGAGAAGAAAATTGACAGGCAGTGTTTTTGTTCATTTTGCTTCAT
>FQSS02000628.1:12111-29521 GCA_900128795.2 Malbranchea cinnamomea
TGCCTGGTAGCGTTGAGTACAAGTGAAGTTGAGATACAACAATCGGATAGATTCGACCTTGATGCCATTTTGAACAGAGAAAGTTAGAAATGGCTCGAAATAGGTGAATCGCTGATGGTAGACAGATTCTATCTCAGCCGTCCTCTTCAATGCTATACTACTATACACCCAATCTCCATGTCAGACCAAAAGGACGAAACGAGTACGCACGACTCCGCTGCATCTAGTACCTCGTAGTAGCCTGGTAAGAGATAGCAGGAGCAGGAAAGTAGTACTAGTCGCTACTACATACTACTCACACCTCCCATCAGACGTCCTACAAGATCCTCCCCTCCGCCCACCCCCTCCTCTTCACGCCCAGCTCGACGGCCGCCCTCCCCCAGTCCTCGCCATGGTTGTGCGGCGCCAACTCGGTGTCGCGGCCACCGTCGTCGGGCGCGATGCCCGCGCGGGCCAGGCCCTGCGCCTCGTTGAGCACGGTCAGCAGGCCAAAGACGACGGGCACGCCGGCGTCGAGCTGCACGCGCATCAGGCCGTGCGAGACCGCGTCGGCGATGTACTCGAAGTGCATTGTCTCGCCTTTGATGAGCACGCCGATGGCGATGATTGCGTCGAAGGGTTTGCGGGATGCGGTCGAGGAGGTGATGGTGGTGGAGGTGAGGTCCGGGTTGGAGGAGCTGAGGAGGAGGTCTGCGGTTGCACCGCTGCTGCTGGGCCCGCCGCCGGCGGCGGTGGAGGAGGAGGAGGAAGGGGATGTGGCTGCTTGGATGTGCGAGGCGGAGTAGATTCTTCATTCGGGGCAGTGTGTTAGCAATTTGGGCTCGAGTCGAGAGTGCAATTTTGTTGCCAGTAAAACGCATCGAAAGGAATACTCCTCCTCCTCCTGCGAACTACTGGTGATAGTTGGGAGTAGGAGTGGTACAAAGGCCATACCTCTGCACGGCAAACGGCAGCTCGTAGCTCCCCGGCACGCTCTGCAGAACGATATTCTCCTCCTTCACGCCCGCCTCGCGCAGGGTCTTCTTCGCGCCCTCGACGAGGGCCTGGATGATGCGCTCATTCCAGCGTGCATGGACGATTGCGATGCGCAGGTCGGAGCCTGGAGTCGTGTCATGGACGATTGTCTCCTGTTAGCTTGGGGTTTTTTTTTCCGCCAGACAGAGCCTGAATAGCTCCATGTAGCATGTCCTAGAATCGAAGTGATCGGGAGACGTTGGGAAAGGGAGATTGTTGGAGGGTCAAGTTGCTGCTTTGGCTTGATGGCGGGGTTCGTTACATTCTCTGTCGTGGTGGGGTCATATAGCTAGGGCGGGAGAAATTGCCAGTAGAATCTTACCGTCGTGGATCTCCGACGCTCCTGGTCCCTTGAGGGCTGCCATTCTGAACGTGTGATGTGATGATGTTCGACAGTTGCAGTGCAGGTCGAGAATGAGTTGTAGTAGCGTGTGTTTACTTGCGGTGGTTGTCTGTCCAGTGGTTACATCCACGGTACTCCGTAATGCTCCGCATTCGTCATCGATTTTAGCTTTGGGCCTCTGGCCTCGGGTAGCCGACTGGTGACTTGACGCGTTTTAACCCAGCTAGTATGCGATCGAACCAGAGAAAAAGTAATTAACCTCAGAAGTTTCATGGATGTCCACGCCCGGCGAGTCTCCTTTTTTTATTTTTTTGTTGGGAGAATGGGCTTGGATGATTAGATGTAGACTCATCCGACATTATCATCTATCGCTAGCACAAAGAACTCTGAGAACAGAACTTTGAGGATCAAAACTAGTACGAGATCAACGGACGTGACGGGAAGCAACTCCAAATCAAGATCCAGGCTTCGAGAAGCGTCGTGATGACAAGGAAAAACAAGACGGCGCCAACGGAGGCTGGCTTACTCTTCCATCTTGTCGTCCTCTTCTGTTTTCTCTTCCTCTTCCTCCTCCGGATGCAGCGCTTTCTTCGCGGCCTCCTCTGCCTCCTCGCGGAGCTCCTTGGGCACCTCCATGTGCCGTCCCTGTGTTGGTCCATCCAACGAGCTGATCCACGTCATCTCGAGCTCAAAGTCCTTGTCCTTGTTGTCTTCGTGCGCGACGTAGATGATTCGGGCGGCATGCTTGACGCCTTCCAACAAGGTGAGGTTACCAGAAGGGAGGTCGAGCTTCTCCAGTTCGGCCTTGGCAGCCTGTCTGCCTTTACCGGTAGCAGCACCATAATAGCCCTTAAGGGGAAAAGCGAAAAAAAAAAAAAACATAGACCGTCAGCTACAAGGTATGTATGCAGCGCATCAGATCAAAAGAAGGGTCCTACCCAGTACAGCCCGCTGGGCTCAATCATGTACAGACCGGGGCCCCCGGCCTTTGCGCCTTCAACCTTGCCGCCTGCACCCGAGACCGGCCCCGAACCGGACTGTCCGTCGACGGGCAGCTCTGCTTCCGAATCCCAGCCACCAACGATACCGGTGATGCCAAATGGCCGGACACTGGAGTACAGGGTATACGCCTGAACGTATCCTCCTAACCGGTTGGCCAGCACGGACGTTGGGATCGGGCCCTTGTATGTGCTTCTCCACGACGCGGCTTCATCTCTGGCTCTGGAAACAAAGTGACGACCATCAGGCACTAGACCTGCGGTGACCTGCGTCCCAAACACAACCGCGGGTCAGCGTTATGTAAGGCACCAGCGAGTCTGGCGAGCAAGTGCCGTACTCACAATGCCAATGTGTCTATCAACGGTTGCGATCCGCTTGTTTGCACCTGGCTTTAGCAACTTGGTGGTGACGAGCTTCTCCACCGCGAGGACAACCCCATCTTTGCATTTTATGCCAATGGCCGTTCCTCCGCTCTCCACGGCTTTCGCGGCATATTCGACCTATCATGTAACATAAACCAGCGCGGTTGGCATGAGACGAGGGACGCGCATCACCAAGGGGGGCCCGGGGAATGAGCAACCATACTTGGAAATTGCGGCCATCTGGAGAAAAGACAGAGTTGGAGAGATCGTAACCTGTACCTATCGACGTCTGGTGATCCACAGCTCTAGTGTCAGCGACAATGGGTCTGTAGGCTTGACTCGTCGTGGGAAGAGGTTGAGGCGGGAACAAACCATGACGGGCTATCGACTGATCGAGAGGAGGAGGTACAGGGCAAGAAAAACAGGTCCTATGTAGGAAAGGTAAAATGGATGCTGTCAGGCGAGTTGGGTTGAGGGTGGGAGAGCAGTTCAGTTCATCGACTAGTCAAGTATTATGGTTTCTTTTCTGTACTACAGAGTTAGGACTCCCACCATCGCAGACGAAGCTCCAGCTGCATCTCGCTGAAGCTCACACGTCACGGGACGGCTGCCTTCCAATTCGACCAGTGCCAAGACGCAAGTCATGTGAATTCAGATCCTCACTAGCATAAAACCGGTTAGGGTCAAGCCCGGCCCGGGGCGGGACTTTCTCCGGGTCCGATGCTGATGTCATCCGCCTCTCTTGGCTCGGCCAGACTGCGACCTGTTTCGTGGCGGATCTGCTCACGAAGCCAGAGAATCGATGCCTCATGATGATGATGATGATGATGATGATGATGATGATGTGTGATGACTGACCGATAAAGCGCAGCGCAGTCCAAGACCAGTCGGGGGGAAAAGCATATTCTGCAGTGATTTGCTCCAGCCGGGCTGCTCTGGCTCCTCGACATCCAATCGCTTGGTTCTTCAGGGCCAAACTGATGCCCAACCCTCTGACACGCCGCAGGCGCGCACACACCGCCCACTAACCCTCAGAAACCCCCTGATGCAGTGATTATCCTCCTACAGTTTATCTTTCCTGGGACTTGACTCGAGCTCTTGCTCTCCCTTTGTTTTCGACCGATTATTGATCGTGACCTCGCCATTCCCCATCCCGCCAGCGAAGGGCGTTGTTCGTTCCGCTCGTCCCTCACCCCACGCTTCAGTCCCCCCCGCCCGGCACGATCATCAATTCCCTATCTCACCATCCTCGAACCGCCTGAAATTCTTAACAAAGCTCACGATCTGACAGATTCCATCCATCTGCAGTTATCCTCCGGCCGTTTTTTCGTCCACACAACTCACGTTTCTTCGGGCCCCAAAGAGGCCGGCCGTTTTTCATCTGCCGGGGCTCCCAGTCCAAAAACATTTCTCTCTCAGGTCTACACGATAGTCACCTAGGATAGCTGTTAGGATAGATCAACATCGAATATATTCTTGCTGCTGCTCTTCTGCTTCAGACAAGACACCCACTGCTGTTCCATATCTGCCAGGCAGGCCCAGGCTCCAATACGACACTAGCCATGCCTTCCATGCTTCACCACTGCCCGTACTGTGGGCTAGAGACGGAGATCTCGAGCACTTTGCCGGCGTTTGCGGAAAACCCGCACTGTCGACAGGAAAGTTCTCCGTTCTGTCAATCGAGGTGGCCAACGCTAATGGCAATTGATGTATACAGTGTGGCTTGTCCGTCTCCGAGGGAGACATCAAGATAGCCAACGACCTGGCAGCACTGTTTGCGCGCCAGATGAACATGGGCGCCGTTCCGCAGACGGACGCGCTGCAGACGAGCAGCCCTCCCACCCCGGATTCACCCTCTCCGCCCCGGGATGCCAGGCCCCCGATGGTGCACAGCATCTCTCAACACTATCACCACTCGTCTCACCTGGCACTCCTCCCAGCACAGACTTCTCTAGACATGTCTGACCTGCCGGACGAGTCTCCCGAAGAGATCCTGAGGCGTAATGGCATTGACCCGTCCTCGCTCTACCCGTCCCAACTCACTCTCTTCCAGAATGCCGCCTTGGAGCAGAAGGCCCGTCTGATCGAATTGTGGCGGATTTCCCCGTCGTCGGTCCGATCTGCCGGTGACCGGCAGCCCACCGGCCACCCGCACAATCAGACGACTCGACCCGCGGCCCTGGGACCACAAGACGAAGAGATGATGGAGGAGGATCATTTTGACCACTATGAACATGCGGAGCCGTATGTTCTCTCTGGGTACGAGCAGATGGCACAGAGGGAATACGAGCTCTCGGCGAAACGGGCCCAGGAGGCCGCCCAGGGATCGGCCTACAAGCCATCCAACGATCCCGTCTACAAGGGTCATGATTTCTGGCAGCAGTCCTCAACACTGCAGCAGTCGATGGAAAATCAATACGGCGCACATGAGATGCGGAGTATGTACTTTGGATGCGGGGTTCGGAGACCGCACTGGTTGGATGACTCCGAGATGCTCTGACTGGCTTCCTGTTATTGATTTTTTGGTTTCTTTCCCTTTTTGCTTCTGGTTACCGGGCTTGGTGATGTAGATGGATTCTGAATGATTGGGTTTGTTGTTGAGACTTTTCTTGTCTTCGCCACTCCAGATGTTGCTTACAGTGGGTTCATCTTCTCAGATTGAATACCTTTTCTCATATTGCATACCAATAATTGAAATCCTTGGAGGTTTGCTTGTGGCATGGCATCTATCAATATAAGGGAGCGCTGAAAATTGCATGAGGGGCAACGAGACTGCTCATCCACTACATTTATCGTTTCACCTCCTGTAGTGCCAGGAACTCTCTAAGTTTGAAGTTCCAAGGACTTTCTCCTGGCAGCTAACGGACAGATAAATATGTGACTGAGTAGCTTGCTTGATCGATTTCAGCATGGAACAAATCATAAAGGTTCAGACCGCTTCTAGCACGACATCGAATGAAGCAGTCTGTTCGCGTCCCTCCTTGGCAGTTCCAAGGATGAGACATCACCCGCAAGTACTACGTACACTGAAAGAAGTCCTGGATGATCCTCTGCAGGAATATCTGGAAGAACTGGAGCGGCATCGCTCTGCCAAAGTCGAGGTTGTGGAACATCACCATGAACCTATTACTATTACTACACTATAGCGGGGCACCGCAGAAGGAGGAGTTGCACGGGTGACTGACCAACAGACAACACAAACAACCGCACTTTTGATTGTTTTACCGACTGCAGGCTCGAGTTAAGACCATCTTCTCTGTTGCCCCGGGACGAGTTCCGCAGAGGGGAGGAAAGCTCGACACCGCTTAGACGCAGCAGCGCCAGCCGCGCGGGCATCCGGTGTCCCAGACTGCTGCTGCTTCAGAGAAGACGAGGTATTTATCTTCCAGCGTTATCTTTCCCAAGAGGGAGGCCTGTCGACGATACTTAGGTCGAGTGGTATTCCCTTCCGCTGACGCTGTTTTCTCGTTGGGTCAAATGCAGATATCCGGGCGCAAAGATCCGGTGCATAGGTAGTCATCGGATAACCCATTGCAATGCCTGCGTGTCCTTGTCACAACGGCTGGATCTCATGGCCATCAGAACACTGCGCATGGAAATGATAATCTTCAGCTCGGTTGCAGGCGAGGGATCGCGGGGCACTTCCGTGCACTCTGGGCAACGTTGATCCGTTCGACAGCCATACGCACGCACCCGTCCGTGCTATCAAATCGTCCCATATCCTGCAACGTCTCCCAGGCCCCAGGTTCGCCTCGTCGTCGTGATCTCCTGACGGGATCACACCCACACATGGAGGCTAGTAGTTGAAGGCGCTGAGGACGAGTTGAAGAGGACAAGTGACAAGGAGGAAGCGCGGTTCAGCTTGATGAAGCAGCTCGCAACGATATCAAAGATGTCGAGCAAACCAACGGTCCTTTGAACATGTTCGCACGAGCCTAACAGCGTGGAAAGTCCGATTCTGACATGCAGGAATCCGAGCGTCGAGACCATTGTCATGCATCAGAGATCTAAATCCGGCATATATATGGAGAGTGTTAGACAGAGGGTGAACCCGTGCCCAGTGCGTCCTTCAAGAACAAAAGGTGAGACCAGAGGACTTTGAGAGGCGCTTGTTCGACTAGTCCTGATTGATATCTGGCGTAATTACTTGGTCCGAGGAAGATCAGGGGAAGCCCACGAACAGCGCGGTGGTATGTATTGACGCTGAGACGCTGGCCTATTTATCAGCGGTCCTCTGGGACTCAGTTGATTAATTTTTTCCATCCCCTGATACATCTGTTCTGATACTCAGCTGCTTTTGGTTTTACCCACATCGACCGCGGTTTGCCGTCAAGGTCGTACTACGAGTCGTAGTAACGTCTTCTCTTACTCACAGAAGAAGAGCTACTGAAGGGAGAGGCTCATGTGCAGCTGCCAGTAAGAAGACAGCTACCGCCTGCTCTTTGCAGGTCAGATTAACTCTGGCAAGAAGAGCACTCCTTGGACTTGCTCACATCTCCAAGGAGGAGGGCACAACCACTGGTTGCTGCAGTATTGATCCAAGTGAGTCGATGGACAGCAGAGCAGGGACAAAACAAAGGCGTAAGGCGGTTTGAGTGCCCGTCCGTTCTTCCCATCGTTGCTGGTATTATGTCCACGCTCACTATGTCTTTGTTCTCGTAGTAGTATTTATTTATTTTTCGTCGTCATTAGTTAACTACTGTAGTTAGTTATCCATGCCAAGTTGCCGGTGGTGAAATCCCAAGCAATGCCAAGGCTGGATGTCACCGGCTATTGCGGTTGAAATATTTTCCCGCTCCGTTATCAAGCTCCACCGGCGTAAAGGCTTTTGCTTTCTCTCGCTTCCCATCCCATCCGCAACGAACCGCCTGCAGCTTCAACCTCCTCTCCGCTGCACTCCCGCCCACAACAGCACGCTTTCCGTCGTTCTTCATCATGTTCTGCCTGCGGTCCGCGCCCTCTGCGCAGGTATGCAATTCCTCCCTGGCTCCCCCGATTGACCTCTTTCTAGCTCTGTCGCAGAACCCGTCCCGCGGTAGCTAACGTCGTGTTTCTTTCTTCCGCCAGTCTCTTGTCCATGGCGTTGCCAGGTCTTCGGCCTGCCTGGCTCGCTCAAAGGTTGCTACGAGATGTAAGACGGGCATCCCCCGGGTCTGACCGTGGCTCGAGTGTGTCTGTGTTGTGTGCTGACCTGCGCGATGAGATAGCCATGGCAACCATTCAGTCCGAAGACATCTTCAAGCCCACCAAGTACGGCGGAAAGTACACGGTGACTCTCATTCCAGGTACGACTGAATCACGTTACTCTCTGTTTCCTCCCATCTCTCTTTTTCTCTTTCTGTCGAGATGTGGATCGCTGCGGTGACGTGCATTGTTCTGGAATTAACGTAGAAAAAAAATCGGTACACAATTAGGTGATGGAATTGGCGAGGAGGTTGCAGAGTCTGTCAAGACCATTTTCAAGGCCGACAACGTTCCCATTGAGTGGGAGCAGGTCGATGTGAGCGGGTTGGACACTGGGGACAAGCGCTCCGAGGAGCTGTTCAAGGAGGCCATCGCCTCCCTCCGTCGGAACAAGCTGGGCTTGAAGGGGATCCTCCACACCCCGATCGAGCGGTCCGGCCACCAGTCGTTCAACGTCGCGCTCCGCCAGGAGCTCGACATCTACGCTTCCGTGGTCCTGATCAAGAACATCCCCGGCTATCAGACCCGCCATAGCAACGTCGATCTGTGCCTCATCCGTGAGAACACCGAGGGAGAGTACTCGGGACTGGAGCACCAGTCGGTCCCGGGCGTCGTCGAATCCCTCAAGATCATCACCAAGGCCAAGTCGGAGCGGATCGCCAAGTTTGCCTTCAGCTTCGCCCTGGCCAACAACCGCAAGAAGGTCACCTGCATCCACAAGGCCAACATCATGAAGCTGGCCGACGGTCTCTTCCGCTCCACCTTCCACAAGACCGCCGAAAACTACCCGACCCTCGAAGTCAACGACATGATCGTCGACAACGCCTCCATGCAGGCTGTCGCCAAGCCCCAGCAGTTCGACGTCATGGTGATGCCCAACTTGTACGGTGGCATCCTCTCCAACATCTGCGCTGCCCTGGTCGGAGGCCCCGGGATCGTGCCAGGCTGCAACATGGGCAGAGATGTCGCCGTCTTCGAGCCGGGATGCCGCCACGTCGGTCTCGACATCAAGGGCAAGGACCAGGCCAACCCCACCGCCCTCATCCTCTCCGGATCGATGCTCCTGCGCCACCTCGGCCTTGATGACCACGCGAACCGCATCTCCAAGGCCGTCTACGACGTGATTGCCGAGGGGTAAGTATCTACTTGGACGCACGCATATCTCTCTAGCCATGGCCTGCCCTTCTTCCCCGTATCCGACGCCCCTTGTACTTTGCAGAGTACTAACTGCTCTTGACACAGTAAAACCCGCACTCGCGACATGGGTGGCGACGCATCGACTCACCAATTCACCCGCGCTGTCCTCGACAAGATGGAAGCTGCTCTCTAAAAACACCGCAAACGCCACGGTCTGTCTCTCACGTCTTTTCCCACCGCTTCTTTTGCCTCTTGCTTCACGACCCTACGTCTAAAAACCGTTTCATCTCTAGCCTGCTACCTGGTATTTCTTTTTTTTGTTCTTTCCAGCATGAATTGGATGGATGTACGTGCATTTCTATCTCTCAAAATTCTGCCTGCCTGTGTGTGTTTGTGTGTGTCTCTAGTCTAGACTTTCCTGTAAGTATGTCGGTCATTTTTCCTAGACACGAAACTAGATTTTTTTTTTCCCTCTGTTGCCAGTTGTACCTACCGATGGAAAATATCCGCTCCCGTTGTCAACTTCTTCACTTGTACTTTTATTCTACCCTCGTTCGTCTTCCCTAGAGTTACGTCGACACGAATTTGTTCCGGATAAACGTGCTATTCTAATAAATACAGAAAGGGACTGAATCGAAAAATGAAAACAAGGACGAACCCAGAACAAGCAATGATACTAGTAATAGTAGGAAACGTATTTCGCAGGTTGAGAGGCAGGAATTTTGATCATCATTCTACTTTGACTAGCTGACTAGGTAATCGTGGTCAAATCAACCATCTTCCAGAGAATCCACCACCGCCGTCATCATCATTTGACTACTGCTGCTTGGGACGATCAAAGACAGACGCCTGGTAGCAGCATCGCCGGCTCTCGTGCAGTGATTGATAGATTTGATGGTGTGATTCGGTGGTCGGGAGGAACTGGATTTGGGTCTGCGCAATCTTTCTCGCAAGGATCTCGCCCGGCAACCTCCCCACCCCCCCGCAGTCCCAGCACTGCAGGGTACTGGCATGAGCCGGTCTGATGCTTTGGGACAGGCCAACTTTTGGCCTTCTTCCTCCCCCACCCCTCCAATCCATCATGAGCCGTCGTCCGTGTTGTCGGGCATGGACCACGTGGGACGGGCGTTGTGAAGCTTTGGTTTCACCGCCGGCAGCTTGCCAAATGTCGCAAATGCCGGATCGTATCTAATCTTTTTTCTTTGCCCTCCGTGACGACTCTCTAGTTGCTCTCAATGCCTTTAAAAAGACAGAACCGGTCACATCTCAAGTGGCAATGCAGTTGCGCAACTCGTGTAACCGACGGTGTGAGACACTTTTGAAAACAGTCAGAATGCAAAAGAAAAAAAATGCCGGCCAAGTCGAACAGACTCGAGAAATGTCCTCATCACCACTGGATGCGGCGTTTCCGTCCGGTGTACTTGGAGTTTGCCTTGACGACCTTCCCCTTCCTGGCCATCTGCTCCTTCTTGCGCAGAATCCAGGCCTTGCTCCCCTTGCGCTCGGCGGCGGCGCTCTTCATCCCTTCCTGGCGGGCCTTTTTCCTCGCATCCAGGATGTCGACGTCGTCCATGCCCTCGACGACGCCGGTGATGTCGCCGTTGAGCCCGCCGCCGCCGACGGTGAGCACGAGGTAGACCTTGGCGCTCTTGGTGCCGGGGTCGTCCTCCAGCAGGCCGGCGCCAAAGCCGGCCTTGATGGCGGCGGCGGCGATCATGCTCTTCTGGGCGTCGTTCTTGGGGTAGAACTGGCAGACGGCGCGCGCGCCGCGGCGCAGCGAGGCGTACAGGCCGTCGAAGAAGCGGCGCAGACGGCCCTCGGGGCTCACGTCGCTCGACTCGGCATTGCACAGCCACTGGATGGCGCTGATGCTGATGGCGGCGTCGAAGGTGCCGGCGCGGAACGGCACGCCCTGCCCGATGTCGGCCAGGAAGAGATCGCCGTCGACGTCGCGCTGCAGCGCAATGTCCAGCATGCTGGGCGAGATGTCCATGCCGATCCACGTGTGCGGGCCGCCGTCGGACTCGGGCACGGACGAGAGAATCTCGCCGGACAGGCCGGAGCCGCAGCCGATGTCGAGGATGAGGGACGGCGAGCGGAGGTCGAGCAGCTGCAGGGCGCGATGGGTCATCTCGGTCTGGATGTTCTGGATGCGCGACGAGGTGGTGTATTTTTGGGATTCGGCGTCATTGTAGAAGATATCGGGCGGGCTAGAAGATTCAGATTAGCAAGAACAAAAAAAATTGTGATCTCTTGATTAAAAAAGCCTGTCGTGGGTGGGCTTACAGCGTGTCCTCGGGACGGGACATGGTCGGTGAGAGCTCAAGGGTTTATGTCGTCAAGCAGGCTGTGAGGATATATATAGTGTGGTCGTGTAGAGAAGGAACTGGGGTGTCTTGTCGAGTGCTCTTGGATGACTGTCGAGGGGATCTGGGTGGTGGTCGGGATTGCTGAACTTGGGTGTGAAGCCGGCGGTTTGTCGCTGAAGAGAGAAAAGAAAAAAGTGGACTCGGCGATGTTGTGAGTTGTGGGTTGATGTCGGCACCGGCTATCTGATTATAGCAAAAGCCTCGCCCTCAACCAATCACCTGGTCTCCGTGGCCCAGCTGGTTAAGGCGTTCGACTGTTACCCGCCTCGGCCCTTTCCTCTCTGGGAGGGCGATGATGCAGAGACGGCGACATCGAAAGATCGGCAGTTCGAACCTGCCCGGGGACGACTATCTTTTTTTCTCCCTCTCTCCCTCTCTCTCTTTTTCTCTCTTGCATCTTCGTGGGTAATCGAATAATCCGCCATACTTGGTGTCAGACAGGACAAGCAGACCCAGCAGCAGTTCGTCCATGACACAGTCAAGAGTCGTCGTAGTTGCTCGTATCGTCATGTCTGCACGGTCAAGGTCTCCACAGATCGAGAGCCATCGACTGTATATATAAGATCTCCTAAGGTCGACAGTCATCGACTGTATATATATAACCCCCATTTATCTAGCAGATCTATATGATGAGAGCATGTAGTTGAGCAGCCTGCTGGATGCCTCAGGCACACCGCTTGATTCTGCAACTGTCAACTAAAAGGTAGTCAGTCAGTCTACGTCACCTGTCTCATCCATCGCCAACCCACACGACACGACACGACTCGACGGATCACTGAACAGTCAATGGCCACTCTGCAGTAACATCATCCCATCCTCCGCGCCTTGCTCCCATCGATCGAGACCTCTGGCAGAGTACACACCCCAACAATGTGGATCCTCCCTCTCATCGGCTACCTCGGCGTGCTGGTCGGCTTCTGCTTCCTCACCCTCGCCATCGGTACGATCCCCAGTAGGAGCGGAGATACACACATACTCTCTCTCTCTATCTCTCTCTTTGACAATCTCCATCTACCCTGCTCCCTCCCCCGTGACTGACTGACTGACTGACTGACTGACTGACTGACTGGCCTGCTCCAGCCTCCGGCCTGTACTACCTCTCCGAGCTGGTCGAAGAGCACACCGTGCCCGCGAAGCGCGTGCTGCACCGGCTCATCCACGCCATCATCGCCCTGCTCGTTGCGCTGTACCTGCTCGACTCGCTGCCGCTGCTGCCCACGCTGCTCAGCATCGGCTCGCACGCCATCTACGCCCTCAACCTGCGCCGCTTCCCCTTTGTGCGCCTGTCCGACCCCGTCTTCCTCCTCTCGTGCGCCCTCGTTGCCCTCAACCACTGGGTGTGGTTCCGCTTCTTCTCCGACCCCGTCGCCTTGCAGGCGCGCTCCCGTCCGTCGTCGTCGTCCAGTGGCTGGCGAACGGGTGGCGCCCCCGACAACTACAACAGCTACAACTACTACGCCGCCGCAGACTACCCCTCCTTCACCGAGATCGCGTCCTTCTTCGGCCTGTGCGTCTGGCTCGTCCCCTTTGCGCTGTTCGTCAGCCTAAGCGCTGGCGACAACGTCCTGCCCTCCATGGGCTCCGAGTACGCCACCGGCGGCGCCGTGCCGTCCTCGTCGACCGCCCACGGAGTGGGCGTCGGTGCTGGCAAGAGGAACAAGAACGTGGCCATGGCCAAGGCGCTGGTCGACGGCGTGAGGGAGTGGATGGGGGAGACGGGCCAGGCCATGGGGTGGTGGAGGGGGGAGAAAGTGAGGAGGTTCTAGCCACGGGATATACATACCATAAAAAAGATTAGCTGCATTCAACCATACGTTGGTAGTACCGACACGCTTGTTTGAGGTATATACGATAATGACGACGGGTTTTTTGCCTGATTTCGGCGTGCTGCCATGTACGATGAACCATTTCTTTGCACCACATGCTCCAAGCGGTGGCGTTGGAAAGGAAGTTGTACAAAAGTCCCGC
The DNA here is from genome assembly GCA_900128795.2 of Malbranchea cinnamomea. Lineage (NCBI taxonomy): Eukaryota > Fungi > Ascomycota > Eurotiomycetes > Onygenales > Malbrancheaceae > Malbranchea > Malbranchea cinnamomea. The sequence goes on from FQSS02000628.1 coordinate 25,488, forward strand.
TCTGACGTGAGGAATGAGTTATTCATTTCCAAATTGACGAGGACCTACTACTACTGCTGCTGCTGCTGCCGCCGCCGCGGTACGTTGTAGGACGTTCTATCAAGGGAACAAACAGTACACACTAAGTACTCTGTGGTAATTCGCGGTAGTAGTAGTACTAGATTATAAGCACAGAGCAGAGTTAGAAACAGTACATAGGTAACGTCCAGCACCTTAATCAACAAAATGCCCACACCAAGACTCCAACAGCCTTCTAACCAGGAAGGAAAGATTCTTTTGGCTATATAAGCTTAACAGAAGGTCGAATTTCAAGTATCAAGAAAGCCTCTGCCTTATGCTGTTCCCTATACCACTTTACAAAACCGAGGTGTACGACGCGAGAGAATTCCCACCTTAGAAAACTGACCTCTACAGAGGAGTCAGTCCTTGTCCAATGGATAATATCCGGATGAACGTGGCCGCCTCCCCGGGTGAGCACTGTACAGAAATAGCCAATCTTCTTCTTGCCAGCCGCGATGCCTCTGCCAATCCACCCACTGTTGGTGAAGCTGGGTCAAATTCATCAGAGATAAAGACACGATACTCCCGATCGTAATCGTACGGCTACCAATGAGCCCTATGTGAAGATCCCAAGGCCATTCGGGTGGTTTGAGCTTGTACGAAACACCATTCAGAAGTATGGGATTGTACAAGAGGATATATACAATTTTGATGACTGGTTTTCAGTTGTTACTGGGTCTGAAAGGTCTCTCTGTCCAGCTTGTACAGCCTGGGAATACAGAATGGGTCACCATTGTTGAAGGGACCAATGCATCTGGCTGGCCACTGCCTGCAATGGTCATCCTCAAGGAAAAGTGGCATCAGGCTTCCTGGTATGACTGGAGGATTGAAACCAGTGAGTCTGGATGGACAAATGGGAAGCTGGAATGATCTGGCTCAAAGAGATGTTCAACAAACATCTCAAGCTCGTACAATTGGCCGATACGACTCTTGATTCTGGACATGAGCCATAATGGACCTGAGGTTAACCAGTTCTGCATGGAGAACCTGATCATTCCTCTCGATATGCCAAGTCAGTCCTCCATCTTCTGCACCATTGGATGTGGGCTGTTACTCTCCTCTGAAGCAATCAAGAAAGAGGTGGAGAAGCAATGAGGCTTGGGATCAATCTTGACCATCTATTCTTCTATTCGCCCAGCAGTTCCAAGTGAAAAGAACATTCAGAGTGGGTTCAGAGCTACAGGACTGGTTCCATATGATCCAGAGCAAGTTCTTCCCAGCTCAACACACGCCAGCCCTCCAGGGATATCTCATAGCTCTCAAGCTTCCTGGGCCACGGCCACACCACATAATGTACGACAGCTGGAGCTACAGAGTGAGAAAGTCAAGAAGGATCTCAAGCGCCGTACGCAGTCCACCCAGCCAACTACTCGAGCTCTGGATCAGCTGGTAAGGGATGTCGAATGGCCATGCACAGTGCGGCATTCTGGCAGCAGAAAACAAGGCATTAAGAGCTGCAAAGGCCAAAGAAATGAGAAAGCGGGAGAGACGTCATGTACATAAGTCAGGGAGAGGGTTTGACTGTCCCAGAAGGGAGAGATCGCGTACGAAGGCTCAGTGAAGGTCAAGAAGGGGTGGTTGAGCAACCCGAGGAACAACCACGAGTGGCAGCCACTGCAGTACAGTAGAACATACAACGAGCACTCCACCTTGCACCATTCAAAACCGCATACAAAATTCGTTCAAACCTCGATATAGCGAGCAAAATTCGTTATATCGTTATCCTTATCAGCCATAATGCCGTGAAGATCTGCCATTTCCAATGCCCAAAGGCTGCACTCCGTGCCCAGCGTAGACTTTGTCCAAATGCCTTGAATAAAGACGTCCAGCTGTGGTTTATCCTCCCCTATCTCTGGATCCTCTCCTCGCGATACCGTTACCTGACTCTAGCAATCATCCTTATCTGAATCCAAGTGACGACGACCTGAGCGCTGGCCTAAGCTTGAAGAGGGATACGACGAGCTGAAGGTCTATAGCAATAACTGGTGACATCGTACGAGAAAAGGCCCTGGAAGAATCTTCCAGTGTGCAAGGGAAGGCAAATGCCAACTTTCAGCAATGGCTGGCTTCATCTGGAAGGCTATAAAAGGAGGTTACAACATCGAGAAGGATTTCTCGGAAGAGATGATCTAGACGACAAGCTCTGAGTGCCTATCCTTAGAGATTCAACGTGATGAGACCTCTCTACATAGTATACTGGAAGCGAGTCCCAGATAAAAGCCTGCAACCCAAAAGCTTCCTGGAAAAAGAAACGAGAAAGCGAGATATGGAAGATGGCTTATGGTTTGATTCCCAAGTGACTGGTGAAATATCATCACATATCCATAATCTGATGCATATTGATCAGTTTCTTGGTCCAGGACGAGGTAATCAAGGATGCAGTTTGGCCGTGAAATCGAGGCTGAATCTGATGAGCAGAGGTTTTCTCCAATGCAGATGCTCTGGAGGCTTTGAACAAGCCACGATTGTACGGAACAGCGGGATATACGAGTCTATTTCAACGAAATATCTATAACGAATCCTAGTTATAACGAGAACACACGAGTCTTCAGCAAAGCCCACTCAAGAAGAAGAACAAGCTAGAGAGGACCCTAGAACGGAAGAAAAGAAATATAGTATTAACAGTGATTCCTTCTGTCCTGCTTCATGGACACACAGACTACTACTGTACTATCAACAGAGAAGATCAAGGAGAGGGGGGAAAAAGAGAAGAAAGGGTAAAAGAATACACAGGGGTATAAGTCTTGTCTGGGAAGCAGATTAGACAGATCAAGCGGACTGGAGCCCAGAAGAAGTCGCGTCGCGCGGCATCGCATCGCATGAAAAGAAAATGGGTGGAAGACAAAGGCGAAGTAGATCGAAAGACTGACGGCAGCAGGGCAGAAAGAGAAACGAAATAAAAAAGAAATTCAACTTGTAAAAGAACAGACAACAGCACAGGAAAAAAAAAAAAGGCAACAGACTATATCAAAGAGTCAGAATCTTGAAATCTGTACAGCTTCGCATACGTCTCTCCTCAAAAACTGCGCTCTCCCCTCACTCGATCGCTGGCCCATTCATCGGTAGAAGAAATACAGAAATCCATCATCATCGGTTCTTCGTCTTTTTTCTTTTCTTGCCGTTTCAGTCGGAAAATCAACTGTCCTCCCCGTCGTCACGGATCTTCGGCATCGAGTTCTTTCGATTGCCAAGGCCCATGCCCATGAACAGCAGCGAGCTCTCCCGTCGCTTGCTCTTGCTCATCGGCTGCGAGGCCCCGTTGTTGCCCGGGGCAAGCAGCCCGTTCATCGAGCCAAAGTGCGCTTCGCTGTAGCGATGCGGATGCGGATGCGGATGCAGCTGGGAAGAGTCGGCGGCCTGCTCGGCACCGGCAGCATAGGTGTCACGGCGATGCTCGCGCGGCATGGCGGCCGACTCGTCTGCTCCTCCCGTGTCGGGCATCTCCTGCCGCATCGGTGCGGTCGGAAACGACGAATATCCCGGGCTGGGGGTCGGCAGGTCCGTAAACATCTGATGCCGCGGCGAGCGGACCTCGTCGGACTCCTGGCCAGCACCCGACGACGACGATGCCATCAGCGACTTGACCTCCTCCATCTTCTTGACCAGCCACTCGGGCGGGTCGTCGCCGAAGATGAGATCGTACTCGGTCAGGAACATGGAAAACACGGGCGCGGGGATGTTCAGCGTGGGCGCAAACACGATCCCGACGTTCCGCACAGTCATCTTGTTGACATCCGCATTGTTGACAATGATCAGGAGAAACTGGGACAGCGCCTTGAGGAGGGTCAGGTTCGGCGTTGGCAGCTGGTGCACCAGCGAGTGGAATGCCGCAATCTTTTGCTCTTTCTCCTTGAGATCTGCACTTTCATCAGTACCCCGAATCTCACCATATACATAGCACGATTACCCCCTGAGTCGCTAGAAGGAGGTCATTCGGATCTAGCGCCCGAAGAAACTCAAGGGATTAGTGTTGA
>FQSS02000298.1:0-120218 GCA_900128795.2 Malbranchea cinnamomea
CCATCACTCTTGAGGTCGAGTCTTCTGATACCATCGACAATGTTAAGCAGAAGATTCAAGATACCTCCCATTAGAGTTCGTTGCTCGGGGCTTAGATTATCGTCTGTCTGCCGTGCACTTTTCTTCTTCGCTCTTCGCTTCTTCTTCTTCTTCTTCTTGCTGTATTTTTCTCACCTTGTTCTCCTGTTCCTTCGGATCTACAAATACCCCTTGTGTGTACGGTCTATTTTCGAGAGGACGTCGTTATCATCATCCACTGCTTGTTTGCTCTGGGCTTGCTTGTGGTGTCCACTTGCCTGTGTAGACAGACGACCTGGGCGATGAGCGAACGCGATGTCTGAGTGTCGCGAGTGCTCTACATTGCAACGGTACCAATTTCGCCCTCTCTTTGTACTCTCATCCAGGTTCCTTGCCCGTCACCACCGTAGCTCGTTTGCCTTGTCTCGGCCATAGCACAGTGCTGTATGCCGATGCTGACTGTCGTTGCATGTCTCCTCCTCCTCCTCCTCCTCCTCCTCCGAGCGTATTGCATCAGCATTCAAATGTGGTAAAATCATTGTCTCTGAGAATATAGGGTACATGGAGACGTCGTTCAACAAATTCGCTCCCTCCATAGAGTGCTACTTCTGCCCCCTTGATGAGTGACTCCTCGCTTGGCACACCAAATCACCCACCATCGGATCTCCAACCTCTCATACAGCTGTGCAGAACCCGCGTGTTACCTCTGGCGCAACTCCATCGTTATTTTTCATTCATTCATTCATTGCTTGTAGCTGCTCAAGACACATTGCTGCCGAAACTCCAGCAATTCAGCGTTCACATCGCTGGTGGTTGGATCCGCAAACACACGAGCTAGGAGGCATAAAAAACATCCCCCATGTCCTTCCCGTCGTGCTACTAATACGTACATGCTGCGACTACTAGCTTCACGACCTGGAAAGAGTATCGTCCTGTCTTGGACCAGGCGCTCTGTTGTCCTGGTGCAGGCTGCAAGAACGGTGGGAGGACACAAAAGAACCCTTTCTGGCCTAGGACGGCACCATTTCGGTTTCGGGACATGAACTCGGTAAGATCCGACGTCGAACGATCGCGGATAGTTGCTACTGATCATGGCTGTCAGCGACGGCCGTCTTGCTTCGGCACATACGGTACACGCGCTGGGACAGGCTGAGGAGTCGGCCCAAGACATACACCAGGCCTCCAAGGAAAATCCGCAAGCGCAAAGCAGACGGTTACCGACCGAGCCCGCTGGTAGCGGCTTGCCAATATCGCCGTGCTTCGCCCTATCGTGCCGTCTCGCTGCGTCAGAGGACATGCTGCCAGTACGCCGTCAGGTTTCACTGGGAGGGACACCTACGAGGCTGCTGATGCCGAGTCGAGTCGAACGGAACGTCCTAGAAATGGTCAATGCCACTACTTGGAGGAGTCGCCAAGGCAAAGCTTTGAAGCAACGTGTTTCAAGCGAAAGCCACTGCTTTTCCGGCTCCAACATATCCCAGCCAACATTACAATGCACCCAGACTCCGCAGGGCAGAGGATACTTTCGAGGCAAACCACATTTCCAGCTGAGAGCCACGCTTCTCCGATTCCGCAGGGCAGAGGATACTACAGGGCAGGCCACTCGTTTATCCTGAATCGACCGAGGCAGGCCATGATTTCCGCACCAAAGGCGGCCTTTGGGGCATGGATATTCTCAGGGCGCTTCTTGGACTGCGGCAACCCTCGTTCGGGCGGCAAGCTCCTCGTTCCCAAGGGTAGCCACCTCTCTTCTCGCAGCCATCCATTGCAATATGTCCCTGAGGCAACCGTTCGCCCTAGGGAGAGCCACCTTTGGTTACTCATAGCCGCAGACTTGATATTGCCTAGGAGCCCATCATGGACTGTGATCTCTGGTCTGTGCAGGCAGGAACCCTGTCGCTGATCAAACTCAGTATTAGCGTGCTGGAAACAATGGACTGGATACCACTACGGGCATAGCCGGAAGACACAGAAAGAGATGGGCATGGGAGCCACCTTTTACGCCTCCTGCTTCCAGGAGTACCATACATTCATACAATTTCAGTATCTTTCCCTTGACAGATGCGTCGGACCATCTCGCTATACAGTCTCTGATGGTTTCCCAGCTGGGTCTGCGGCCGGCGTCGGGGAAAGAACAGAAGGCGTTTGCGCGCTTCAGGATTTGATGGGAGGCTACAACACTACGCAGCCAGCCCAGACCTAGTAGCTGCCGCGAGCGAATGTTGGCCCCAGTCCGGTGACGGAAGGATTGGTTTATGTATCAGAGTGATCGCACATCGGACTGAGTCTTTTAATCTCACAGGCTCGGAACCGTTGTCCGGGGTGTGGATGTCGCTCGAAACCGTCATGGAAGCCGCCCTTTGAATAGTCAAGGTCAGAAGTCAATTCATACACCGCGTGCCTTGAAGATGTCTTATCCAGTGGATCCTATCGTCCCTGCAACATAGGTCTATTCAGCTGGCCTTTGATATTCAGCAGAAACGACCAATTGCGATGGGTATTCCACAAGACTCTCCCATCTCCCCTATTCTGTTCCTCATATATGTGAGTGAACTTTTCACGAATAGAAGCCCGGATGACATCAGAACCCCAAGTTACATTGATGGCCTTGCTTTGGTGGTCAGCTCACCGACAGTTGAGGAAACCTGTACGAAGCTCAAAACTGCAGTACAGGAACTCGTCCAGTTCCAGAGGGAATGCTGCATCCGGTTTGACCTTGGCAAGAGTGATTTGATTTACTTCCCAGACAACTTGGAAGAAGCAGAATTCGCTTCAGAGCTGAAGCTAAAGCCAAAGAGTGTTATCCAATGGCTGGGTGTGTGGCGGGACACAAAGCGGCTTTTCAACTTTCATGTGGAAAAGACGATTGCTGATGCAGACCGAGTGTTGAGCTCCGTGCTCAGACTATCCAGCACAGAAAGAGGACTTGCTCAGACTATCCAGCACAGAAAGAGGACTTGACATTGCTTGTATAACCTCTAGCTGATTATGGAGTTCCAGTCTGGTGGAGAAAAGACAACCAGAAACCCCTGCTGAATAAGTACCAGAGTCTTCAAAACAGGGCACTCAGGAGAGTCTTGGGAGCTTTCAAGAGCTCTCCTACAAGGCAATGAAAATTGAGGCCTCCCTTGCTCCTCCCGTCATCAAGTTTCAGAAGCTAGGCAAGAACTATGCTCTGAGACGTTTGACAATGGATGAATTACATTCTCTTGGGCAGAGAGGGTCCTCAAGTGTTCCCCCCTCTCCACAGGACTTGAACTTGACTGGTCAAAAGACTATGACTGGGTGAAACTCCTCAACCAAGATCAAGGAAAAGACAGGTTAGTCAACTTTTCAAGCTGTGTTCTTTGATCAAAGGGTATCTTCCAAGTCTACCGTTGAGGAATCAGACCACAGACAACAGTCTCCCTGGAAGACAAATGTGACGAATTTGGTTGACATGAAGATTGGTTCACTTGTCCAAGGAAGAGGAGGCAGCAGCTCACAAAGTTGAGCTCCAAAATATCTGCAAGTCAGGGAGATACCGTTTACTTATCTACGCCGATGGTTCCAAGCATGGAGAAACAGATAATCTTGGAGCAGGACTTGCAGTCAAAATACCAAATACTCCTTTCACACAGCATTCTTGGAATGTTGGCAAGAATTACGAGGTGTTTGATGCCGAGCTGTCTGCACTTGACAAGGCTTTTCAGTATGCTGTCAACGCCTGTGCAAGCCTCTCTCAAGTACAAGAGGTCTGGGCTATCCAGAGACTTCCGTCGAATTATATTGGAGCAGGACAAGGTGAGCAACCAGGTTGACTGCAAAGAATTTTCAGTGGTACTTGCACTGGGTTCCGGCTCATATGGGGATTCAAGGCAACGAAATAGCAGAAAAAGCAGCAAAAAGTGGTGCTCTGAAATCTAGTAGTGTTCCAGACTTGTGTTTCCCTTTATCAAGAAAAAGATAAAAGAAGACTGCCTCCTTAACGGGCATCGGATTTGGGAAACAGAAAAGACTGGTAGACACTACATTCAGTTTGACACTGGTCCAGAGTGGAGGCAATCCTCATTGACTTTCAAAGCAACGGTGGTCAGCAATTACACAGAGGGTGGGAGTTGGGTACTTCAGATACTATCTGAATCGGTTACCTGACTATTCCTCCGCTGATTGCCCTTACTGTCAGACAGCAGAGACACCAGAACATCTTCTGTTACATTGTGTTTATACTCTGTTTAAACGTATAGTTCACCCTACCTTTATCTTCTACAGCAGATCCTCTCCTCTTCTTAGTTTTTCTTGTGTCTGAATTTGCTGTTACCACTGCTTTTTCATTGTGCAACTTCCTGGGAATTTCATTGCATGGACTGACTGCCTGTTTCATTGACTGTACCGGGCTGATAAATCCTGGCTTGCCGGTAGGTGTCATAGTCTTTGACTGTATACACCTCAAATGAAGAATAATCAGAATAACCCTTCTTCTCAAGGAGGGAGCATGACACTAGGTTAGTATGAAAACGTGGCATATATGCCGTGTCATGCAGAACAGCGCGGAGGGGGCCGCTGGGGCCTGGTAACGTTATTTCAACGTCTCCGTAGCCCGTGATCTCATACGAGCTCTCGCCTGCTAGCAGATAGTCGTTCTCCACGGAGCGGTGATTCTTGAAGCGCTCCAGCTTGTTGCAGACGTGGAGAGTCGTACCAAGAATCCAAAACAAGGCTATCTCTGAGCTCGTGGCCGTTGCTGGCGTTCATAACCAGTGCCGACGAGGGCGCCGACGGGGGGGGAAAAAGGAAACGAGGCAGAAGCAGTCGTAGCGGCATTAGACGCAGTAGTCGACGTAGGCTTATATACCGCGAGGGCGAGGGCGACGGCTCCGTCAGCCGTGAGCTCAGCGTGAGGATCGATGCCGGCATCTCGCGCGAGGCTTCACGGCGAAGACTGAACAGCAACCACAGCGTGTGACTACTTGTGGAGGTATCTTGTTGATTGGAGGCATTCTCGGGGTCTGAGGCCTTCGCAACGCGCTCCTTTAGGCGTTCAATATACTGCTGAAACCTTGTGCCTCTCTTGCTGAGAGCCTCCTCAACCTCCTTCATCTTCTGGTCCTTCGGCTGCCAGTGCTCGGATGCAGGTAGTAGCACGCACTGACGGCGTGTGCTTCGCGCCGCAGATGCAAGGTTTGCTCTCTGACTTTGTCATCAGTCGTGCGGCCGTTCCAACGTCGCGGGATGTCGCGGTGCCTCAGTGGCGGCGAAGGCAGAGGGTGCCGTTCCTCCTTTTTTGAGGCTTGTCAAGAGCCTTTTCCCGGTATTCCTCTTCAAACATCAAGGCTATCTGATGGAACGTAAGCTGCTTCTGGCCTAATACTGCTCTGCGACGAGTCTCTACCTTCACATACGCAGTAAATTTGCCATCAATTTCCCTATTTATTGAGAGGAAGTCCATGATTAACGAGTTCGGGTTGAATTCTCCCATCTTAACCATGTCGTCATAGAGCATCCTCCACTGAGAGATCCACTTCAGGGGATCCTGCTTGGGGACTCGCTTTAGTTGATCACGGCGTCGTTGGATTGCAGCCATTCGATCATACTCGTCTGGCTGGAGCCGATCACGAAAGCGAGCCAGGATTTGCATTCGATCATCCTCGTCTGGCTGGAGCCGATCACGAAGGTGAGCGAGGATTTGGCGGAGAGGCGCGTTGTCTCTGCGGAGGTTTTCTATCCAGCCCTCGTCTACGGTGCTGAATACCACTGTCCTCAGAGCGGCCAGGCGTTCTAATTGCTTTTCATAACGCTCATAAGCCGTGGCGTACGCCTTCTCCATGGCGTGCAGTCTCTGGGTCTCGACCTCGTCCAAATCCTCCTCCCAAACAGGCAAATCAGGATCTGGTTGGGCTGGGGGCTGGCCCGGGTGTTGGTAGGGGCCCCCTTGCACTGTCACATCACCTCCTAAAGCTGCATAATCTCGATGTAGCTTCAGGGCTCTCTCGTAGAGTTCATACCTCCGTTGCCAGATGGCATACCGGGCTTCAAATGGCGTAGGCGCCCTTGGCCTCTCTAACTCCTTCTGCTGTAGATCCTCCGTCGTGTTGGGGTCTATAAGCTCCCATATATCGTCGGCAATTGCCTGGTCTCGAATGCCCGCAAACCACCTCTCATACTGGGCGGTGCTTGTGAGTTTCGGAATCGAGCTATCGGTAGCCATCTTGACGAGCTCAAGATCGCGGGCTGCTAGCTCTTCGACGGATGATCGGATCGAATCCGTATAGAGGCTAACCTCGGGTATCTCTTTGCCGAAACGTTCCAAAAAAAAGGTTATATAACGGGCGGGAGGGTCGGGCAGCGGAATCTATCGAGTATAGCAGCAACCGGGCTCATAACTGTTGAGCCTAGAAGCCAAGCCAAAAGCAGCAAACGAAGAAGACGATGATATTTGCAGTGAGTAGCAGACTAGATACCGTGAAAAGAGGGCGTAGCGAGAGAAATCTCTGCAGGTCCTTGCGAGTGCCTGATGACTCAGCTCTGCCTCAACAGTGAGACACCGTCGATGATTTTGACCCTACACCAAACTTGGTTGATCAAAGGCCAGGAGCCAAACCATGAAAGGCAAGGCCTTCAAATGGATGGATCACAGCTCAGTTGATTTGGTCCCAGATATTTCAAATAGCATCCATAGATCATACATGTGGCTTCAATATAATGTTCTGAAGGGTCTTGTAACTGACAAGGAGCTGAACTTCATAGATAGGTTCGTCGACAGTTTTTGACTGGACAAAGGGGAACATTCTTGTCTCAGATATTGACTCGGAAGAGGCTGCAGTAATATTGACAAGTCTTGCGCGTTCGTGCTGTCCTCTTGGTTCACCGGTGTCTCGTGCAAAATGCAGATATCTGCCCGTCCCTCGTGTCTGCAAAATTCCGGCGCCAATTGTTTCCACGACGCTTAATCCATGTCACAACCAGAAAACCAAGGATACTCCAATGCGTCACGCGCTGTTGACCGCTTTTGAGGATCCAGACTTGTCATACTCCGGATACGATCCTTAAACTCATCGTCAGTGACATTCGGCCATTCGAAGAATGGTTTAGAGGAATGATAGTTTGCTGCTCGATCATCCCAAAGATATCCCAGGACTTGGCCGTTGATTTTCTCGTCACCAACATGTTTCATGAGCCGTTCAATCCTTCTCGATCCCCCAAAAACGAAACCTGGCGTTGCAAGCGAATGACGTGAGGGAATGCGCCCAGTGATTCATGTTTCCGTAGATCCTCATCGGCTTCAAGAATGACTTGTCCGAGCATCGCATAGATGCACTGAGCTGGGTTAGTTAGATAGATCCATCTCCCTGGAGGAGAGGAGTAACTTACTACAGCTGCGAATGAGAAGATGCCAGAAGGCTTGTTAAGCTCACCCTTGAAGGGGCCTTTTAGACTCTGCCAGCTATCATTGCCAGCTAACATCCCTTTAATGTACCTCCCGTTAGGGAGGTAGGTTGCGTTTTCAAGATCCACAATTTGAACCCGCTCATCATTGTCTCTGGACCGGTACCGTGGTAGTTGACCATTACATTGTCGGATTTGATGTCTGGAAGCAATTAGCTCCAAGTTTTACAAACAGAAGAGTGCTTACTCACCTAAATGGACAATGTCATGGTTGTGCAACTCAGCAATCCCTTGCAAGCTGGCTTTTAGGATCTGTTTCCTGGCTCTCACGGACATCTGTGTTCTAGCAATGCTCAGAAGATCATCGTTCATGTACTTGTACACGAATATCTGTCGATTCGGAATCGTGTCATGTGGTAACCGTAGATCTGGACTTTCAGGAAGCCGCGGGCGTATGTCCTCATTAAAGCTCGAGAAAACGGCCCTGGGGATCTCCTGCATAATGACTCGTTCTTGTCCGCATCTGCAACACAGTCAGCCTTCTTAGTATGCCATATGAGGGGTGGTCCTTATGCTCGCACATTGCTAGCCAGACGCGACCGAGATTTGGTCTCTCCTGAATCAGTTGCTTCAAGAGGTAGCGACTTCCAGCAGCACCGATCAATTCACACGGTGGAGGTGCCATCTCACCGTCCTTTGATGCACTGACTACCCAAACCTGTGAGAGATTGACATCGCCAAAAAGAACCGAGATTTAGAAGCAGTGAGGAACAAGGGTTTGTTGAGGTCTTCCATCGCAACAAGACAGGCTTCGATCAATCAATGTTGGGCTAGACGAATAGGAAGTTGAAGCCGTGTACAGATAGATCTCCCCAGAGCGAGCAGAGGAGGATATCAGATCACCCGTTGTCGAGCGTGGGGAAGTTGGTGGGGAATCTCCAACGCGGCACATCACCAAAGCAGACGCGACTTGTTCATGGAACATGAAAAGGGCAGAAAATCGCTCACGTTCCGGCTTGACACGGCCGTTCAGAAACCAGCCGTGGACAGGATCAGCTCGGAGAAATGGAAGTCGTTGAGCCTGTCTCCGTATCGCCTTGCCGTCACGTAAGTTAGGAGGAGCTTGGCTGCGGGGAATACGAGGTATAAAAATAACCTTGATTTCTCTTACTAACGAAGCGATGCAGTCAACTAGTTAAATAACTACATACAATCTTCCTGATATACTTCAACCGCTCCATGCGCGTCCCGTGTGAACTGTGCAGGGCATCAAGATCGAGACCGTCGTCCGCCTGTCACCAACGTACATGGTAGTACAGTCCTACTATCCTTCCCGCCCAGTTCTCCGCGCGACGACTAATAGGATGAGAACCCCTTCCCCCAGTTGCTCGTCAAGGACCAGGGTGCCTTGCGCCAATGGCGGAGGCGATGCATCAGCATTAAAAATTCGAATTTCTTGGTCTGAACCTGTTTAAACGGGGTTGCAGCGCGCAACGTGCCGCGTGCTCCTCACCCAAGACGAAGCGTCCTGATTTGCTTGCGCAGCGAGATGGGTGCCAATCGGTGGCCAGTGATCACCGCGCGCCCATCCCCATCTGGAGTTTCCTGGGGAAAAGGTGGGATAACACCGCGGGTGACTTGCGGAGAGAGGCACGAGACGGAAGCCTGGGAACGATCGCCGTCGACGACCATGGAATCATCGAGGACACGGTCGTTGCAACCCTGTCACCAACAGTCCCTGCAACCGAACTGGTCTCTTCGATCAGTGCTCTAACGTCCCTTTGCCTGGGAGTTTCCTGTTACTACTGCTTGCCTTTTGTTTTAAACCCAGCGACCGTTCCTCTGCGAGTTTTCCATCCTCCACAGTTTGTGTTGTCGTCTGGGAGAAATCCCGACAGCAGTTCAAGTTCTGTCTTCTTCTATCCGGCAGTTTTCTCAAACTCTTATTACGATGTCGCTTAAAGGCAGAAACACCAACGACTCCCCTGACCCGAGTACTGAAGAAAAAGGGCATGGCTCCCTGCCTGGTTCCGGAACTGAGGAGGATGTCGGGTTGCCCCAAGATCCTGACGCTGATCTCAGTGAAGAGGAACGGAAGCGAGCTGTATGTAGCGCCTCGCTTCATTCCCGCATAACGAGCCTGCGCTTACGAAAATCTCATATCTGTGTTTTTCTCAGGAGAAAAAACTGCTTCGCAAGTTGGACTTTAAGCTGATCCCATGGCTTTGTCTGCTCTATCTTGTCAGGTATGGAACGGAAGCCGATATCTGCCTGTTCCTACACCGCGCCAGACAATCTCTCTCTTTTTTTTTTGGCCCTTGTGGAATAGCTGTTCACGCGTAGCAGCTTCCTAGATCGTACCAACATCGGCAACGCAAAAGTCGAAGGTCTCCAGCAGGATCTGGGAATGACCAATGACCAATACAACCTGACCCTGACCGTCTTCTTCATCTCATACGCCGTCTTCGAACCCGTGACCAACGTCCTCCTGAAACGATGGAGACCGAGCGTCTTCATTCCAATCATCATGTTTCTCTGGGTAGGCCATCCAGTTTGATTCCATGGGCCCCACGTCTTCTGTTGATAGCTGAATGAATGATCAGGGTATCTGCATGACCACCATGGGGCTCGTCCACAACTTCTCTGGGCTCATGGCCGCACGCTGGTTCCTGGGCCTCACCGAAGCAGGCCTCTTCCCGGGGGTCAGCTACTACCTCTCCTGTTGGTATAGGCGCTCCGAGTTTGGCATCCGCATGGCCATCTTCTTCTCTGCGGCCGCAGTCGCGGGTTCGTTTGGTGGGCTCTTGGCCGCGGCGATCGCCAATATGGACGGCGTGGGCGGGAAGCCGGGCTGGGCGTGGATTTTCATCCTCGAGGGTCTCGCGACGATCGTGATTGGCTTTGCGTCTTTCTGGATGGTGCATGACTTCCCAGCTGAAGCCACATTCCTGTCAGACATCGACCGGAAGCGTGTCCTGTATCGCCTGTCGGTCGATAAGCAGGCCAGTTCCAAGCGTGAGAACTTCAAGATGGCGTATGTGTGGGCCAGCCTCAGGGACTGGAAGACGTACACGTCGATGATCATCTATTCCGGTTGCGATGGCTGCCTCTACGCTTTCTCCCTCTTCATCCCCACCATCATCAACGAGCTGGGATACACCTCGACCGAAGCCCAGCTTCTCAGCGTGCCACCCTACGCCGTCGCTGCCATCGTCACCGTGATCATCGGTGCCGTCGCCGATCGCACTCGCCAGCGCGGACTGTGCAACATCTTCGTCTCGTTCATCGGCATCGCTGGCTTCTGCATGCTGATTGCCGCAAACTCGGCCGGAGTCCGTTATGCGGGCACTTTCCTGGGCGCCATGGGCATCTATCCCGCCATCTCCAACACGATTACATGGGCAAGTAACAACACTGAAGGTAACTTTTCACTTTCCCGACATATTTCCGTCGGCACGCATGTGTCTCGCTTTCTAACACAAATACGATCACGCAGGCGTCTACAAGCGCGGCTTCACCCTCGGTCTTGTCATCGGGTACGGTAACATCCAAGGTGTCGTCTCCTCCAACATCTACCGCGGCAAAGATGCGCCCAACTTCTATCCAGGCCATGGAACCGTCATTGCGTACCTTGTCCTGTTCCAGTTGGGCGGCAGTATCGTGCAATACATCTTCTTGCGGCGGGAGAACGGGAAGCGCACTCGCGGGGAAAGAAATGCGTGGTTGGACTTTGACGAGGAGACTATTGATATTCGCGGGGATAAAAGGCCCGATTTCTTGTATACCCTGTGAGGTTTGACGAATAGCAAGCCAGCAAAGGAGAGTTGGGGCTGCAGGACGTGTAGCCTACCAGTACTATGTCAAGGAGGCCTTGACACTGTCCACTCTGTAGATGGATCGTTGTAAATCGACTCCTTTCCGTGGTATCGAGCGCTTTTACGCATTCACGACGCCGGGGCGACCCAACCCCAGGATACTCACACCGGCAATTTGCAGTCTCACCTTTGGCACCCATTGACCGAGCCTATCTCTGATGGGAAATTGCCTGCAAAGTCAGTCGAACGTGCTTGACAGTTGCGACCATTCTATCTGCACAGCCCCGTCTCGAGGGTACTCGAAGACTTCAAGACGGCGGCTGGAATTCACCACGTCCCAGCACCCTTTGTTCACCATATCACTCTCGACTATAAAACCCTTCCGTCGAGCTCTTCTTGTTTCCTGCTTTTTTGTTTCCTTTTGTACTTTATCAATAACGACGTGACAACAGTCAGCCTAATTCCATTACTACTATCCATCACCCAGAAAAAGAACAGCCCCACCACTTACTACGGTCGTCGAACGTCGGTTAATACTATCGATCCACATCCTACACGTCAGCCCGTCTCAGCTATCGCACGAGCATATTCCAATGTGTATCCGCCTGCTGACCGAATACGCCTGCGAACATCGCGGCATCATGGTGACGAAACGGTGCAATAGTCCCGGCACCTGCAACTCGCCCATCGCGTCGGTGCAGTCTTCCTACAAGCCGTGTCCGCCCTGCGTGCAGCAATACGGCATATTTGGGCCTCCCAAGGCAGGCTTGGGCGGCGGCGGCGGCGGCGGCGGCGGTGGAGCCCCGTACTATCAGCAGAACTATGCCTACGGCGGCTATGGCTACGGAGGGGGATATTGGTCGTAGTTGATCGAAGGAGGTAGGGGAAGATACATTGCTACATGCTGTACAGTCTTGGTCTCGACATGGATCCTTTGGCATGCATCTGCGGTTGCCCTTAGCTACTTACCATCTACATAGTAGGCGAAGCAGTTTGGCGCTGAATCAACCTTGACCCCTGGGTGTGATGACCTGCCACTGCGACATGTTTGACTCTCTTCATCTTGCACGTCTCTTGTCTCGTGTCTGAGCTGGGCCCGGCGACCTGGACCGATATACTTGAAGTCGAAATGCTGCGGTCAAGCTCGCCCTATGCTCATCCCCCTGAAGCTTCTGTACGTAGTCAGCATAGTACCTTTGGATAAGAATCATCAAATCGAACGGCTGCTTCCTGGATTTCAATGTTCTTGCTTCCTCCATAAGTCTAACTAGTACAGTACAGACTATATCTTCATCTTTCTCCGAGCGGGAAATTATGGAATGCAAACATGCGCTGGATACGCACTGGCTCAAACATTGACTTGGTGAGTACGTAGGGATACCAACATCCAGGGATGCTCCCCCATCGCAAAGTCAACGAGGCGTGATTTCTCTTGTCAAGACAAAGGGCTATGCGGTCGCGCAGTTCTTCCCACGATGCAAAGGTTGTAGCTCCTCTCTTGCTCTGGCGGGTTGTTTTGACTGTGCGTACCAAAAGGCGATGGGAACTGAGCACAGTTGACGAATCCTTGGGCGTCGCAGGACAAACGCTAAGAAGCCGAGAAACGGAATTTAGGAGGGCCAACATGGGGATATCAGAGGGATTTGGTTCTTTTTAGAGTCATCTTGCTCGGACATTTGAGGTTGTACATCGCTTGCGGCCAAGTAATGCACAAGGCCGGTTGATTCGTACGGGGCTCCGCATACCTGAGAGATGAACTCTTCCAATCACAACATAGATTCTGGTATCACTAGGCTATACTTACAGCTCGAGAAGGATGCTCACATCCTCTGGCTCAGCCCTCCTCCTGGTCCATCTCATCCCTACTCCTCTTTCCTTTCCGTCTATTCCGCAACAACACTCCCTTACCCTTCTTCTCATTCAAGTCCTTCATCTCCAATGCCGCGGCTCGCTGCGCATCTCCGACGCGCTCTGCAAAGACCATGACTTCCTCCTTTTCCACCTTATGCTCATCCAACTTCTTTCCCAGCGCATCCTCGATCCTCAACCAGAGCTCCACATCATACTGCGTGACGAAGGAAATGGCGATACCGCTTCTGCCGGCTCGAGCAGTCCGCCCAACTCGGTGAATGTAAGTCTTGCTGTCGTTGGGGAGGTCATAGTTGAGCACCAGGTCGACGGACGGGATATCGAGACCACGGGCGGCGACGTCGGTGGCAATGAGGAGGTTTCGGGATTTGGCGCGGAACTTGTTGAGCGCCGCCAATCGTGCGCTTTGGGAGAGCTGGCCGTGGATGGGTATCGCGGAGAATCCGAGGGTGCGTAGCATGATCGACAGACGCTGGGCTTCGTTGACGGTGCGCGTGAATATGACGGCTGTCTGTCCGGCGCGCTCGTTTAAGAGGTGGACAAGGTACACATCTTTGTATTTATGCGGGATAAAGAGGTATGATTGCAGCAGCGTCGCGACCGTCTGTCGCTTTGTCGACACAGACACTCGGACAGGGTTGGTCAATGACGCTCGTTGCAGTGACTCGACCTTGCTGGACATGGTCGCAGAGAACAAGAACGTGATTCTTCTCGGCAAGATCTTCAGCAGCTTGTCCAGGATCGGTCCGAAATCAAGATCCAGCAGCCTGTCAGCCTCGTCCAGAACCAAGTACTTCAACTGCCGCAGAGAGAACCCCTTTGTATTTTCGAGATGGTCGAGAAGACGGCCGGGTGTCGCAACAACAACGTGCGGCTTCTTCCCCAGCGCAATCGCCTGCGATATCATGTCCACGCCTCCAATCAGCAACGTACACCGCACCGATATCGTGGCACCCAGCGCCTCGACGACCTGTGAGATCTGCTGCGCCAATTCCCGTGTTGGCGCGAGGATGAGAGAGTGTAGGTTCTGCGGGTTGTTCATCAATGCCTGCAGAATTGGCAGCACGAAAGCCGCTGTCTTGCCGCTACCCGTTTCCGCCAACCCGATTATATCCCGCCCTTGCAACGCGACTGGAATGGCCTGCGCTTGGATAGGGGTCGGCGTCTTGTAGCCTAGGGCATCACAGGCTTCGCATAGGGAGTCTATGACCCCGAGATCTCGAAAGGTCTTGGGGGCCTCTGAAGCGGATGATGCATCATCGTGTTGGTCCTGCTGGCGGCTGGGTTGCGGCGACGCGGATCTGGACTCTGATTCAGATTCAGATTGTGTCGTCGCATCATTAGAAGGATCTGGCGAGCGTTCACGGTCCCCAGAAGGGGTACTATCATTGGTAATCTTTCTCTTCTTCGAAGGCATCTTATTGTGCGAGGGAGGGATCCTAGGAGTTTGGCTTGACTCTGGCGGTTGTGGGATTGAAGATAAAACTCCAATCAGCAATCCTGCTTGTCGCGCACAGTGGCAGACGTTTCCCAATGTGTTCCGAGAGCTAGAGCCACCCAATGAGACTGTGAATGGGCGAGATATCTCGGGAAGAAAGGATACGAGATGGAGCTTCGAAATCTTTCGAGACAAATTTGTGCTTATGTCATAACGGCGCGTCTTGGCGCTCTGCCCCATCCCCAAGCCTTGGCATCAACATCCAACCTCACGATCGGATTCAGGGGAACAACCTCGCTGCTAAAATTTCGAGCTCGAGTCTTTCAACCATGTGCTCCTTGTTCCGAAGCTATCAGATTAGACTGCAATATACGACACGAAAATGGCTATTTCCTCACATGATTGGAAATCAATGGACTGAGGTTCATGATCTCTTCCCATGAACACATTGCCAGCACTCTGATGCAACAGTTCCACATCAGACGACATTCAAACTGTCATTCTAGTAGCTCACAGCGGCTGTTCCTTTTGCTTTCTGCCCGAGAATTATGATCGATTGTGTGTGTCACGCGATAAAAGTGGCACACGGTTCCTTCATGGGATGGAAACGTGACCGCTGATCCCACAAGAAGCTGTGCGAGTTCTATTCCGACGCTGTTGTTCCTTATATACTGCTTTCGAGCCCCTGTTTTTTCAGATCTGAGAAGATTCTCTTGTCTGTATCTGCGAATCAACAAAGGGGCGGTTTATTCTCGGTGGTTCCGCCAAATTTTCACTTTCAGAGACCATGTTGCCTCACTTCCTGCTGAGTCTTTTGGCCATGGCCAATACGTCCCATGCCATGAGATGTATCATGTATCTGACGGGGTGAGCACTCAGAGATTCTGCCGACTTCTAGGCCCATTCGTACTTACAGTATGATGCGTCTTCAGACAGCATAATGTCGTCCCAGAACCAGAGCTTGTGTCGGATATCACGCATGTCGCGCTTGCATTCATGCAGTCCTCGACATTTAACAAACCTAATGTGTCCGAGTGGCCGCTGTTTACCTCAGTTGACGAGGTCCGCTCCAAGTTTGCAGAGGGAACCTCTGTCATGGTCGCGATCGGCGGTTGGGGCGACACTCAGGGGTTCTCCGAGGCTGCGGCAACCGAGGAGGGCAGGAAACTGTTTGCCAAAAATGTAAAAGCCATGATCGAGTATACAGGCGCAGATGGTAGGCGATTTCCCTTTATCCCGAGTCGTATCTTACGCTAAAAAGATTCCAAAATTAACTGAGAAATAGGTGTTGATATTGACTGGGAATATCCTGGGTACGTAGACTAATCCCCCTCTTCCTCCCCCCCTTTTCTTTTTATCTTGAAACTCGACAAGGCCAACTCGTGTCTCTCAACCAGTGGAAACGGCGAAGACTACAAACAAACCCCCAACTTCGCCAAAGCTTGGGAAGTCGCTGCCTACCCCGATCTGCTCGCCGAAATCCGCGCCGCCCTGGGCCCAGACAAACTCCTCTCGGCTGCCGTTCCAGGACTGCAGCGGGACATGCTCGCGTTCACCAGGAAGACCATCCCGGATATCAGCGCGTCACTAGACTTTTTCAACATCATGACGTACGATTTGATGAACAGACGAGACAACGTCACAAAGCACCACACCGGCCTACAGCTCTCTGCAGAGTCCATCGACACGTACCTGGACAACGGCGTACCGCCCGAGAAGGCGAACTTGGGCTTTGCATTCTACGTAAAATGGTTCCGCACCGATCCTCAGGGGGACTGTGGGCGGAACCCGCTGGGTTGTAAGACGGTGCTGATGGAGGACCCGGAGACGGGCGCGGACCTGGGGCAAGCGGGCGCGTTCTCCTGGAATGATCCAATTCCGCCGGAACTGGAGGCTTCGTTCAATCGGGCTTTGGCTGGAGGTACGTATGATGACCGGAGAGGGGGGCATTACTTCTGGGACTCGGAGGAGAATATCTTCTGGAGTTGGGATACGCCAGAGGCGATCAGGAAGAAATTTCCGGCAATCGTGCGCGCGAAAAATCTGGGAGGTGTGTTTGCGTGGGGTTTGGGAGAGGACGCGCCGAAGTTTACACATCTAAAGGCGCTCACGGCTGGGATGCGGGAGTATTCTGGCCAGTCCTCTGCACGGTCACCAGCGGAGAGAAAGAGAGAAGAGTTGTGAAGAAGCTGTAGTAGCTCATCAATGGAGATTTTGCCTCGATGACGCTGGCGGGATTTTTGAACAGCAAGCCCCGGGCTACTTGCCGCTCCATTCTTATCCCAAATTCTCTGACGCTAATGTGGAATCCTTGACATGTAAACGTAATCATTGGAATGGTGTACACGGCCTGATGAATTCCGTGCGATCGAGGTAAGACTTAAATAGTAGAACTTTTTTGTGGATGGAGCAGCAGTGACTATTTACTGGACAAACATTCAAGGTGTAGACATTGGCTGGCATTAGGTCTTTCAACTCTAGACAAATACTAACCCCTGCCCATGAAGCAGTCTCTAATCAACAGTCATGACCCACCTCAAATCCAACACTCGAACTCGACGACCGAGAGCAAATCAAATCATTGATCGACAGTCAGGGGTATCGCAACCAGGATTCAGATTGGAGCTATGCATTGAAAGGCATGCCAAACTAACCAGAAACTCCACATGCGAGCAGGGTAACGTGGCGGGTGGTATTCAGGCAGAGATCAAAGAGACCAACGAAAGTTTATACTACATCAGATACACGCTCGACACAGCAGGATCAAGCATGGGCCTCTTTGCGAGCGGGCGTATCGTCTTCTCTGAGCCACTTGAAGAACCATGAGATTTGCCCCGTTTGGCTCTGGCACAACGCGCGTCTTGATCCCGCTGAAAGCGGTCAAAGTCAAACAAGTCTAGCGGGTCAGAGGACCGTACTTCCTCTCCCACATGAGTGGGGGACCCGTGATTATACGACATTCGAGTTGAACCCACTACCGTCGGAGTGTCGCTTTCGGTAGGGACCATCGTCACACGCTCAGAAGTACGCAGGCTGGGATGTTCGAGCTGCATATCAGAGTCCTTATCGAGATGGAGCTCGTCTGGAAATGGTGCATCGAGCAAGTCGCCTAAGAACATGGAGTCGAACCAGGGGTTCAGACAAGCCACGTTTGGCGAGCAACAGCTTTCGGGGACGATCTCGGAGTCGTCTCTTCCAACCCCAGTTATGTGCGGCGGGAATTTGATGTTAGAAGGACCAGGCACTGACAGACCATTCAGTGGAAGCCACAGAGAATGGTCTGCATCAGACGACAAAAGTTGCGATACTGTTAGGGACGATCGGCTTCCAAAGAGATGGAAGAGGCGTCCCATGGCCGTAGGCACTGCAGAGTTCTGATTGAAAGAGTAGAATCCCAGTTGACAGCCATCAAGGGCAGGGACAGGAGGGACTAACTCGTTGAACAATTCCCAGAATCTCAGTTCTTTCGTTTCAGACGATTGCGCTTGGTTTGCATGAATAGGTCTCTGGGCAAGGTAGTCGGTGCGCATCAGGAAGCCGACGAGTTCTGTGACATCCTGGAGCCTGCTGATCACGTCGGACAAGATGTCCGCGATCATGGAACCAGGACGGAACTGATGCAGCCCAAAGAGAACTTGATAATACACGCCGGTTGCGAGATAGATAGCTCGTAATGGACCCGTTCGAGTCTCCTTCTGGCGAAGTTTGCGTAACAATTCCATTGCAAATTCTTCAGAAAGTTGGCACATCGTCTTCACTACACCGGTGATGAAATACGCAAGAGCCAAGCGCGCTAGAGCAATGTCCCCCAGCCAACCAAAAATCTCAGCTCGAGTTACGCTGACGAGGAAACCGAGCAGTCTGCTCATCTGTAGTGCGGCTGTCATGAGGGCAGCTTTTCGTTCTGTACTGTCGAGTCCAGCAAGCTCCGGTATAGGGACGAGTTTTCGGGCCACTTCAAGAAGCGCATCCATCTGATCCTTGGGAAGGGTATGTCCATTGGCTGGCGATTTCAAAAGTTCGGCATCAAGGGCAATTGACCAGGAGCTGTTGGGGTACCTCCAACGCAGTTCAAAGACCGCCTGGCCAACCAGCTTGCGGTCACTGACATTGGATTTTAAGCGATTGAGAAGTCTATTAGCTTGGGCAAAGGCCTCTTGCTTTGCCCGCTGAAGGGCAGACAGCCGATTACCGCTGATGGGTGTCGATTGGTCGTTCAAGGGATTGGCATAAAGCCATAACTGCTCAGGTGCGCGCAGACACGGCAGACTTTTTCTCTTGCATGGTTGGCAGACCTTCTCAAGGTCGCATGCTTTTTTCATCTGGCTACACCACACGCACGAACCCCCAATCCCTTTCATCTTCTCCTTACGGTCACGGTCCTCTTGTCGCTGTTTTCGGATGTACTCATCATGGTATGGAAGCTGCCGTCTTCTCAGTTCTTCAGCCGTGGGAGTTTTTGTGGAGGGATCTTCAGGCACAAATATATATGACTGGCCCTTGGGCTCTGTGCGCTGGGGCACTGGACTGCTCGCAACGGGGCGCAATCCAATTTCAGGCCCAGAATGAGGGGAAATACCGATGCTCTGGTATCTTATGGATGCGCCAGGCGTTGCTTGGGTGGCCTGTGCTTGATGCACAATGACTGGTGACCCAGGACCGCCTGGCCCGGGAACCTGGGGTTGGGGTATAACTCGAGGGCTAATCAGGGGGAGTCGTGACGGCGAAAATTGCACGCCACTGCCAGGAGCATCATCCCCCGGGGCTGTCGCCTGCCATGTGTCGTTGGACGCTTGGCGCGCAATCACACCGTCTGCCCCAATGCATCGAAGCGGGTTCTCAGGAAAATCGAGATTTTCCGGCTGACTTCCGCCAGCAAGTGGATAGGAGTGGCGTGTATTTAAGTGAAGAGGGAGGGTCCTGAGATGCACGTCGTGAGGCAGCGAAGACTGCTGCTGGTGGGTGACGGTCACCGGCACACGGGAGCGAGCAGAAACAGCAGATACGGTCTGCTCTCTGCCATTTGCAGATTGGGTATCAAGAGGCTTTGAACGCCAGTTCCATTAGCAGACGATATAAGCGATATCCTCTCCATTGTCCTCGTCGACAGCATAATAACCAGCGATACACAAGTCTCTCTGACTTACGGCACGAGCATTGACCCTTGTGGTTAGCATCCGCTGGGCTCGTGCCGCAGCGTAAGACATGGGAGGACGACCAAGATCTGGGGCGCTATCCTCTGGCGTATTCAGGCGCGAGCGAGCGAAAGATCTCGCGGGGGAGGAAGCCATGGCTCAACGACGAATGACAAGAGTCATGCCAAAGTCAGGCAGTGGGGACGGGCAAGATGGCGGAGAGGAGAAACTGCAAAAGGTATCATGGCAAGCTTCTAGTCCGCCACATCACACTCCTGTGAGTGGATCCAAGTAGCAGTGAAGATCAGGCAGAGAGGCCAGCAATAAGAGCTGGACGGCCTGATCGCGGAGGATGATTCGAGAGGAAGCCAGCCGTTTCTGGCAGCGGCAGAATCCTCTTGGCATCAGGCTGTATGCACTGGCAGGTTGAGCCGCGCCGACCCCGATGGGGTTTAGCGTCATGAGCCTGAAAGTCCTGATTGGTCGATATGTCAAGGCGGTGGGCAATGCGGTGAGCCAACTGGCCAATCATTGACAACCTGAGGCTGAGCTTGGGCAGGCTGGAGGAAGTGAAAGATCGCAAGAACTTCATAATGTAAAAAAAAAAGGTGTTGTTACGTGAGATATGTTGGTCCTTCAAGCAGCGTGAAGTTCAGGATCGATGAGCGTTCCCAGGTCACGGTCCTCGAGAAACCTTCGTCCGCGCAGCTTCTCTGGGAGATACTCCTGAGCCACCTGCCCGTCAACGTAGTCCGGGTTGTATTTGTACTCCTTGCCGTATCCCAGCTCCTTCATCAGCCTGGTGGGAGCGTTCCGTAGGTGGATGGGGATGGGCAAACCAGCCACCCCGGGTTCCTGCAGCGCACTATAGGCATTGTTTAATCCGCGATAAGCTCGGGTGCTCTTCTTCGCTAGGGCCATGGCGACGGTGGCATGGGCCAGATTGATACGAGCCTCGGGCATTCCAATCTTCTCCGCTGCCGTGTATGCTGCTGTTGCCAGGGGGAGCATGGTGTTGTCGGCCAACCCGATATCTTCAGACGCGACCACGATGAGACGACGGGCAATGTAGAGTGGGTCTTCCCCAGACTGTAGCATCCGGGCCAAGTAGTACAGCGCTGCGTCCGCGTCGCCTCCACGGATTGACTTGTGGAACGCAGATATCGTGTCGTAGTGTTGATCTCCAGCTCGGTCGTAGACCAACGTCCGAGTCAGTCCCTTCTTGAGCTCTTCCTTGGTCATTCCTGGCCGCCGGGACAGGTCCATCGCCAGCTCCAGTAAGTTGAGAGCCGTCCGAGCGTCTCCGTCGGCAAACGCAGCAAGATACCTGAGCAGTTCGTCGTCAACGAGGGCAGACGGGGAATAATTGGGTCCCTCAACCTCGAGGGCACGGCTTAATATGGACACTATGTTCTCATCGGTAAGCTTCGACAAGGTAAATGTCCGACATCTGGACAGGAGAGCATTCTGGACTTTGAAGGACGGGTTCTCTGTCGTGGCTCCAATCAGAGTGACATGGCCACTCTCCACCGGCCCGAGGAACACGTCCTGCTGAGACTTTGAGAATCGATGGATCTCGTCACAGAAGATAATCGTCTTGCGTCCCGTCAAGCTCAGTTCGTTCCGAGCTTCGGCGAATATCTTTTTGCACTCTGCAACGCCCGTACTGGTGCTGTTGATCTCCACGAATCGGCTGCCAGCCATGGACGCAATGACCCGCGCAATCGTGGTCTTGCCCGTCCCTGCACCGCCCCACAGTATCATACTCGGGACCCGGTCCTGTTCAATCAGGCCACGGAGCACTCCGTTCGGCCCAACCAGCTCCTGTCCGCACACCTCGTCCAGCGTTCGTGGCCGCATGCGCTCGGCCAACGGAGCTGCTCGATGGAAGACGCTGGTGCTTGTTCTCTGGCGTTTTGCGTTGCGGTCTGAAGTCTCATTGGGAGATGATGCGGCTTGAGATTCTTGGGAATTTGTGACCCCTAGATCTTGTCCATCCTCCACCCGCCCAGGCGATGGCCTCTTCCCACGCGGAGATACACCTGGTTTGGGAGCTGGTTTTGCACTGGATTTTCTCGTTGACGGCTGCAAGAAGCTCGACAGCGACAAAGACGCTGGTTTACTCTCAGCCGAGTCGGATTCCACAAACTCCTTACAGTCGGAATCGAGGTGGGCGTTGATCTTGCTTTCCTTGACTGGTTTTTCACAGATTGGACACTGCAGGGGCATCGCGATGGCTCTCCTCCAGCTCCACGGCTTCCCAACGCAGGGGAGGTAAAGCAGAAACAAACTCAACTGATGAAGAAGCTTGAAATCCTCGAAGCAAGATCGGAGAGAGACAAGCAGTGCCTTGCGTCCCCAGCAACGCGCGCGACGCGTCTTGCGCGAGTCACGCGAGAGTCGATGCGGAGATTAGCTTAGTCAGGCGGATAATTGATGCTCCGATTCTCGGCCGGTCGTCGGCCCGATGATATCCCCGAGCAAAGCCCCTCGGCCTCTTCGCCGAGCACGCAATCATCTTGACGATTAGAAAGTGAGTCGGACGGTGATGCTTCATGCGAGCGGACGGGTGTTTTGATATACGGAGAGCGCAATCGCGTGCTGTGCTGTTGAGTTTATATTCGGATTTGCTTCTGACCACTCAATCACCCCTGTTGCGTCCAAGGCTGTTATAGTAGTCGTCCTGATCTGTCGGATCTAAGTCGGAGGGTCTGCAGGTGTGTTACACCCATGCGCTTTGCGCTCCCAGAGACATGCGACGGGAGGTCCTCTTTCGCAGATGGCGTCGCTGACGCAAGATCAGGCGCGAACCGGCTCAATCTGGGGCGCTGCTTTCGCTTCACTCACCACTATTTGAGTAGCAGCGCAACTGGTATATCACATTCGATCAGTTCCTCACTGTCCAGGGCCAGGAGTGATACATCCATCTCTCAGGCCCTGATAGAGCACGCAGCTCACTTCTTCATGTTCGCATCGTCTGCTGTTTTCACGGCACGTCAGCTCTCCCGGATCTCTCGAGGTCCAGTCTCGCGGGGTCTCCTCCGTCAGCAGCCGGCTTTCCTGTCCAGCAGAGCAATGTCCTCCACTCCCGTCCGTACTGATCCCTTCCGGCCTGCGAAGCGGGTCGCTGGCCAGAGGCAAGATGTCTGGTATGCAGGTTCATTGGCACGCACTGGAGGACGAATGGATGATGCTAACTGCCCCGTCTAGGTCGATCATCAACGAAGCCGCAGCTGCTTCTCCTGTTCAGCCCATTGTGAACATGGGCCAGGGATTCTTGTGAGTATGAGACGTGAACTTTGCCCAAAACGACAACTGTTAATCCTGACTGTGTGACTTTTTCTTTTTTTTTTTTTTTTTCCCTCTGTCAAAGCGGGTATAACCCACCCCAGTTTGTGCTTGATGCTGCCAAAGACGCCTTGGACAAGGTTGAGTGCAATCAGTACGCCCCAACCAAGGTATGGTGTCACTTCTCGCTCCCCTCGGTTGTGGTGGCCATGAGTTTATTGATTGCGGCTGTCCAGGGTAATCCACGCCTGAAAAAAGCTCTTGCTGCGGCTTATTCTCCGTTTTTCGGCCGAACGATCAATCCAGACACAGAGGTTGTCGTCACCAGCGGTGCCAACGAGGGTATGGTACCAATCGAGACAATGGGGCGCATTCTTTACGACCCTTCCTGACCAACCTGGAGAGTACAGGCATGCTCAGCGCGTTCATGGCCTTCGTCGAGCCTGGAGATGAGGTTATCATCTTTGAGCCATTTTTTGATCAGTAAGTTCTCGACACAGGAAAGATAACAAAGGCGCCAGACCAACCGAATAACCCTCGTTCCAATCAAGATACATAAGCAACATCGAGATGCCTGGTGGCACAATCCGTTACGTTCCGCTGCATCCTCCGCAGGATGGTGCTGTCAGGACATCGTCCGCGGCCAACTGGACCATTGATTTTGATGAACTAGAGAGGACCGTCAACGAAAGGACGAGAATGATCGTACGTTGCTCCTACTTTCAATTCCGCTTCTCTCCCCTCTCCACCTGCATCTGGTCGCTAACTGCTGCTGCCCCAGGTCCTCAACTCACCGTAAGTGATGCCAGGTGCATGGGAGGAAGAAGAAAAAGAAGAAGAAGATTGTGGCCATCCTTGTGCTGACCGCGCGCTAGGCACAACCCCGTTGGCAAGGTGTTTTCGCGTGAAGAGCTTGAAAAGATCGCCGCGCTCTGCGTGAAGCACAACATCATCATCCTCTCAGACGAAGTCTACGATCGGTTATTCTACGTGCCCTTCACTCGAATCTCCACCCTTTCCCCGGAAGTCTCCAAACTCACAATCACCGTGGGATCCGCCGGCAAGAACTTCTACGCCACCGGATGGCGCATTGGATACCTCATCGGCGAACCGCACCTGATCAAGTATGTCTCTGCGGCACACACGCGGATATGCTACAGCAGCGTCGCGCCGCTGCAAGCGGCAGCAGCCGTTGGATTCGAGAAGGCGGACCAGGAAGGGTTCTGGGACCAGAGCCGGACAGAGATGCGAGGCAAGGTCGAGCGGTTCTGCGAGGTGTTTGACGAACTGAACATCCCTGTACGGAAAGCCCACTGCACCCCCAACTTACTTTTCCGTTCGTACTAACCCGGTGACCCTTTGGGTGGGCAGTACTCCGACCCCGAAGGCGGCTACTTCGTCCTCGCCAACCTCGCCGCCGTCAAGATCCCCGACGGGTACCCGTTCCCTCCGCACGTCGCGAGCCGCCCGCGCGACTTCAAGCTGGCGTGGTTCCTGATTCACGAGGTGGGCGTCGCGGCGATCCCGCCCACGGAGTTCTACACCGACGCCAACGCTTACATCGCGGAGGATTATCTGCGGTTCGCGGTGTGCAAGCCGGACGATGTCCTGGAGACCGCAAAGGAGAGGTTGAGGGGGCTGAAGAAGTACATCGTGCGATAAATTGCGGCCTTCAACACAGAGCAATGTCTGATATAATTCTTTGTTTTTTCCTGGTGATTACCGCTTTCTGTGCCGGCGACGGTGTCTCTTTTTCCTTTTACCGTTCAAATTCGGGTCCAATAGAACAAGGAATGAAAGAAAGGAGAATGGCCTTTCTTCGATTTAGATATTCCACAAACAAGTCAAGCAGCACAGTCCATTCATTATTCCTATGCTGAACACAGATGCGCGGACCTAGACAATGCTCTATCCGTACACTTTTCATGCGTTAATCCTCTACCATTGTGAAACTCTCCTGGTCGGGCCCAGGAGCAGGACCACCGGATTGGTTGGTTTGCCTCCAAAGTGATGGGCTTCCAGGGGTTGCACAAGCCGAAGACCAACTCCTCCATCTCAGGGTAGACGAGAAGGCAAGGAGCCAAAGAAATGCAATGCCAACAGCGCTAATGTTATTCCGGGTTTCAAGGTACGGTAGTCAGATATGGATGTAGATACCAAAAAAGAAAAAAAAAAAAAAACGCCAGATGTCATCAGACAGCTAGAAAGACAGATGTGAAAGCGGGCTTATCATAGGCAATCGTTTGGCCAGGTCAAGGAAAAACACCAAGTTTAGCACTCCAACAAGAATGTCAGCATCATGATGGTTGCGTGCAGAATCAAGACAGACAAACTTGGAAAATTACTCATTACACACAGCTTTTGTTTTTCCTTCCAGTGATTAACAAGAGATGCAAAGAACACACACACACAGAGGTAAGGTTCACACTGAGTACCAAGTGAATTCCCCCAACCAAACATTCCAAGAGGGCAGAATGCAGAGGTGAACTGAAAAAAAAAAAGGACGAGAAATGCAGGAAAGGCTGGCGCTCGACGCTTGGTTGACTCATGGTACACTATGCATGTGGGCAATTGTAGCTGTAAAAAGTCGACACACAGACAACATTATGGTATGCATATAGAAGCTCGTTCGGGAACAGCAACATGAAGATCATCAAGGCAGTTCATCAACAGTAAGGGTACAAAGTGCATCGTTCACGAAAGCCCAGGTGGACCAGGCTGATCGGTCTGGGCAGGTGTCTCTCGTGTGCCTTGCGACTGCGGATGTTGATATTGTTGAGATTGCTGCTGCTGCTGCTGCTGCTGCTGCTGGGCCGCCAGGGCCGCATACCACATCCGAACATAATTCTCGTAGCCGCCGTATGGAGCGTAGGGATCGGTGCCGTTGCCGGTGTGAGGTTGTCCGGGAGCTTGCGGCGGTTGCGGTTGTTGAGGGTGAGACTGCGATGAGGTGCTTGGCGCCTGTGCTTGGGGTGGTGGCTGGGTTTGATAATGAGAGTAGGATGGAGGCGCATTGTAGGCCTCCTCGCGCTGTTGAGCCTGCGATTGGTTTCGCTGCTTCTAATCGCGCGAATGTCGAGTTAGCCTTGCAAAGGTGATTCGGCATGAAAGCCGATGAATGGGACGCTCGAATCATACCACGGCCTCAACTTTTTCAAGGATGTCTTTCCTCGCTTGTTCGATTGCCGTTCTCGTGCCCCAGAGGGTAACCTCGCGTTCTCCATTCCGCCCAGACGGTGGAAGGATGTTGACCTTGCATCCAGTGATGGCTTGCAGTTCCTTGATTGTTTCGCCACCTTTGACGGAAAATTTGCATCAGCACAAAAAACACGGGGCGTCTTTCAGATGGAGTGGTGGACGGCACACCTACCTTTACCGATGATCATGCCAACCGCGTCCTTGGGGACAAAGAAGGAATCATTGACCTTCTCGCCAGGGCCAGCCGCAGACTCGCTAGGTCGTGAGTCCCGGTGCGACGGATTCGCCATCTGCCACGTGTCGCTCTCCACGATCTCCATGATGAGATTCTTCGCTCTCTCCGTGGCCCGCGCAGGCCCTGTCAGGTTGACGGGTCGGAGGCCGTTGATGCTCTTGTCCTTGATGTTCACATGGCACCCACTGCGTTCCTGCAAATCTTGTATGGTCTCTCCTCCCCTTCCAATTATAAGGCCGACCGTCCGATCAGGAACCATGATCTGTACAAACTTTTCATCTGACTGCATCCCGGACGAATCTCGAGGCGGCCATTCGCAGAGTCCTGTGGTGGGCCGCGACCCAGTAGCATTCTCACGAATGATGCGATTGATCTCGGCCTTTGCATCTTCCCGCGCCGCCTTACTGCCCGTGATTCTGCACAGCCTGGTATGTGGCTCTGGGCACTCGAGGAATTGAACTCGAGCCTGAGTGTCTGCCTCGACCTTTCTGAGCGTTTCACCCTGGCGCCCAATCACCAAGCCCACCAGCCTGGAGTCTAAGCTGAGGGTCTCAGAACTGTCGTCGCCTCCCGGTCCCCGTCTCACGGGAGGAGACCTGTTGTACTGTCTGTTCGGCGGGGGTGAGTACGGGTCCCTTCGTCCTGCAGGACGGGGGGAAAAGGATCGTTCTCTGTATCCACGGTCATTCCCTCCTCTGTTCTCGCCACGCCGTTCGTCGCGGTACGGATTGTAGTTATCTCTGAAGACGTCGCGTCTCCGGGGCGGGCTTCTCGAGGGTGAACGAGATCGTCTGTGAGATCGAGGGTCACGCAGAGAATCGTCGCCACGAGGGGGACCTAGAACGAACCAACAGCCACATTGGTCAATTCCAGTGTCACGTAGGAAATGCAATACAACCCACGCATCGACGACTCGAGTAGCAACGCGTCGAAACATGTAAAACCCACAAAGGAAAAAAAAAATGGAATTTCACATACCTCGCTCGGGGTTGAAAGGTGGAATGCCCTTCTCCGCAGCAAACCCTCGGGCCTTTGTAATTGCCTCCGCAATGCTGACCGTTCCGGTGTTGACCGGTCTGACGCCACTGATGTCCAGCTTCCCGGTGTTATCTGGAGGCGGCAGCGGGTAACCGGGGGTGGTCGTGACGGGTGCAGGTGGTGTAGAGGTCGGCAAGGCAAATGCACCGCTCTGGGCACCCGGTTGCGCAGCGGCTAGACATGACGCGATCAGTTACAAGATAAATCTCTCTCTCTGCGGCGCGAGACAACTGGCCAACGAGCAAGTAGAGGAAAAAGAGGAAAAAGAGAGATAAAGAAAGAAAGAAGAAAAAAAGGGAAGCATCAAGTACCGAGCGCAGCTAATATCTGGGTAATGTTCTGCTGTTGGTCCCCCATGGTCACATCTCCGGGGCAAAGAGTCGGAGTAAGAAGTATATCCTAGGATGTCGACGCGACGAGCATGGGATGCTTCTCGGGGGCAAATTCTCTCTGCCGCACAAGTACCCAAGCAACCTCGCCTGACGTAGAAGAACAGGTTCGCACCTCCTCAGCCCGTCTCGGGCGCACAGCAGAAAGTTTGCGAGTCTGGCGATAAGGACGAGCGACAGCAGGTGTTGCAAGAGGTGCTTTTTGGTCGACCCCCGACCACTTCTTCTTTGCCCGAGACATTTCTGCGCTATGCACCGACTTGGTCTAGCTTCGCCGCCCAGCCCAAACGAGCTTAGCGGCAAACGTCAGAATAATCACCAACGTCTTTTCCCCGACGAGGCGAGAGAGGATGGACGCGGCCAACGTTCGCGACAACCTCAGTCCATCCCGACTGCTGCTGCGATGTCCTGCCATGTCCTGCTACGACCAGGATGGGTGGTGACGGCCCGTCAACACCTCGTGTGGATTGTCCATTCGAGGCTGATGTCAGTGCGCGTGGTTTCTTTGATCTAAATCTTCCCTCTTGTCATGAGAGGGATCAAGACACTGCTGGCAACTGCTGGCCACTGCTGGCCTGCTACGCTTGCGCTCAGCTTCCATCTGGACAATTATCAAGTCTTTTCTTATAGGAAGTTTCAAGTCGCGGTTGCGAGCTCTTTTTGTTGGTGGTTCTGTGGGCATACTATCTCGACACATGCGTCGACTGGGCCTTGCGCGCGAAAATCTGTGCTCAAACTTCTTCCAGATTTTTTTTTTTTTCTATTCGAGCTGGGCGCTGGACTTAGCAAGACAGAGACTTTCAAGCCCAACTTCTCGACTCGAGTGTGCACATCACCTGGTTTCCAGCGGAGGATCAACCACGTCAGGTAGCCGGCAAAACTCGGTACTCTTTGTGTGGTAGCCATCCAAGTTACAACCTACCGTCCCGTACACGACCCAGAGTAGGTTCGAATCTTTTATAAATACAGCTTTGCTAAATCAGCTGCGGGGACTTGCCGTTGCATTGTGATGTCATAAGATGCACCGGCCAGCTTTTATATATCTCTTCTGACATCTCAACCCGTACCTTGCTCGTGTCAGGGTTGTTTTGTCCCGCAAAGAAGCTTGCCTAGTCTGGAGACCCAAGCTCGTTCCGACAGTTACTACCATTGCGCTTCTGTTCCCTCCGCTGAACTTCGGCCAAAGCGCCAGCCAGTCCGCGACGACCTTCTCTGACACGACTGGTTGGGGTCATTGCGTCGACGAAGCCATGCCGTACAACATCACGGAGAGAGAAACTCAACCAACCGTCTACCGGCACATCAATGGCACTCCGGACGAGACTCTTGACCGGTACTGTGTGGCTGAGCTCTGCAAAGGTTGGCCGGTGTACCATGATGCGTCCGAGTGGAACAACTACCGTGATCTGTTCACTGATGAGGACGCCTCAGTGTGGACCAGTAGGCATGACTATTATTATTACCACCATCACCACCACTACTACTGCTACATCGATGCCTGGACGCTAACGAGCCACACAGCATGGAGCGGTGTTCTTTCCATCGACGACTTCATCAAGGTCTCCAAGGAAGGCCGGCAGCGCGGAGACTTCATCATGCACCGCGAGAATGGCACGCTGGTCGACCTGAATCCAGCCACCAACCGCGCCGTCGGCAAGATGAAGGCAACCATCACGCAGCGGTTCACTTTTGAAGGCGGCCGCAACGCCGACGTCGAGTGCGACTGCCGCTTCATTTTCTTCTGCAAGAAAGAGCCCACCAAGAGCTCGCCCAGCCTCCCGGAGTGGAAGGCGCAGTATGTCAAGCTGTTCTATGTGAAGGACAAGGTCGTCCCCGTTGATGGCCGCGCAGCGCCCACGTTTGAGCAGAGCGAGTTGGACAGGCACCCCGAGGGATACCAGTACCTTGCGGTCGCCCAGAGCAAGCTTGGTCATCAGATCCTGAGCGACCGGCCGACGCTGAACAACGACGGGTTTCATGGCATGTACGGCACCATCAACCGCTGGTTAAAAGGCAAGCCGGTGGGGAAGATTCTGCGGGCTCCAAAGTAATAGTAGTCCTGCAGCTAGTGTAGTAGTACACTAGTAGTGACGGCCCTGCTGACAACTTGAATTTCGTTGACGTCAAAGAAACAATCAACTGATAGCTTTTTTTAAAAAAGAGGGTTAGTATCTACTACTATGTATGCAAAAAGCTTGAGACTGCGAATGCCCAAAACTATGCCAAACTCGGAGCCCTTTCGATGGGAACTAGTATCTGGCCATGTTGACAAGTCCGCCCAAGTTCATCTAGATCGAATTCAATCGTTGCGTGCGTGAGACATGCATTTCCTTTGATAACTAGATCACAGTAACTACGTACTGGGAGCTTGCGAGAGCGCGCTGGGCCGGAGCGCGTCAACTCTATTCCGAGATAACAGTCACGTGTGGCTTGGCATCAACACCCCTTGCCAAGACTCCCGTTCTCTCTTTCTGATTGGCCGGCAGAAACCGCCGTCTTGAGTTTCATCAACATCGACCGAATCGCTTCCAACGACAACTCCAATCGACCGTCAATCGAGACAACTCCCGGGCGCGTCGGGAGCTACGGTGCCTAGCCATCTTTTCTTACTCTTCTAAGGCAAATGGATGCTCCTTGTCTGCCCAAGAGTACTATTCTGATCTGGCGACAGACCTGACACTCAGTCCTGTTTCAGAATTCTTCAGGCGACGGCCAGCCTTGATCGCAGGTGCATGTGCGTCTTCTGGACGGCGGGCGGTTAGGATCTCCCCTGGCATGGATCTTCCTGGCGCGAAAATGACCGACTGGCTCAGGACTGCTGCTTGCAGCTCTGCAGATGCTTATTTTTATTTTGGAACCGGCCAGTGAGACGACTGCTCTGGCCTGAAGAACCTTCATCATTGCTTCAGACCGGACTCAGAAAAGGAACGGAATTCTTTATCCAGGTCCTTTCGAGGGACCCTCTCAGGTGCTTCTTGGTTGCTTCAAAGGTTGGGTGTAAGACTCAACTGTGTCCCAGTATGACTAGGCGCTGCTTGCACCTGGTGGAGGCCACCGCTGGATGTTGAAGTGTTTCTGGTATCACACGTCATGATGGTGCCCAGTGAATAAAAGGTCGCTTGCGGCCCACAGTGCCATTCACCATTCCTGGGAAACTTCATCAACTTTACGTTTTCTCTGTTTGTGTCGCTTTTGATCTTTCTCTCTGCCTGTGATTGCTGGTGTGTTTTCCCCCCACCAGTAACGAATTCCGATTCCTTTGTCAGTTCTCCTCCACCGGTTCATTCTTTTCCCTTTTCTTTCTCCAGCTCCCGGGCTTTGCTTAATTGTCAGTCTACAAGTGCATCTTGCATTTTTGCATCGCCAGACAACTTGTTGAAATCAGGTCTCCCGCACAGAACATCTGCTTTACCCTGACGCCGGCCGTCAGCAAACTGCTACAACTTAATCTCTGTACACTAACTACAAAAAACCAGACATCTCCTTCAAACATGCCCCTACAGTTCTCTAGGTTTCTTCCCCAGCTGTCGATTCCACCTCTACCGCCATATGGTTTCCGCAACACCCATCACCATGGCTCATTTGGAGCCACGCATGTCGCCGCACCCCCTGACGCTATAACTCCCTATCTCGGCCCCAAATCCCGCCTTTCCCAAGTCTGGCTCAACAAGTGGACTATATTGATACTACTGGTGTTGGCACGAGTACTGATCGCCATTGGCAGCCTCGACGATAATATGGCATCGGCCAAGCGAGAGGCCCTTTCTGCGTGTACTTCGGTCGAGTCGATGGGCAGCGCCATGGCGTCGATGCCGCATTATATGGCGTATGGGGTCAACGAAATGACTGCCTCTGGCGTCGAGATGGCCGTGCATGCGCTGATGTCGATGTTGGACCTCATCGTGACTGGGGTCGAGAATATCATCGTATTCTTTGTCAACGTTCTGACACAGACATACCTTTGTCTCATCACGCTTGTGGTGCGCGGAAGTGTCGAGCTGGCTCTAAACGTCATCGAGGACTTGATGGACTTCTTGAACAAAACAGCCAAAGCCGTGGGTGGCGAAATTGCCGACGGTATTTCTGGGTTCGAGGACAAACTCGAAGACTTTCTCAGTGGCATAAACACGATCACAAGCGTCTTTGGTGCCGATTGGGATGTGCCAGAGCTGGATTTTTCGAGCGCAGTCGATAAACTGAACAACCTCCAGCTCCCATCTTCCATCGATGAGACAATTGACAAGATCAACAACTCCATCCCGACGTTTGACGAAGTCAACAAGTTCACCAACGACGCCATCAGGTTCCCCTTCGAGCAGGTCAAGAAGCTCATCAACGAGTCAATGGACGACTTCACCTTTGACCGCACGCTTTTGCCGGTCCCTGAGAAAGAAACCATGAGCTTCTGCAGCGACAACGACGGAATCAACAGCTTCTTCGACAGCTTAAAGTCTATACTCTCCACGGCGCAAAAGATATTCATCGGTGTGCTCGTTGTGGCGGCCATCGTCGCTTGCTTCCCCATGGCCTGGAAAGAACTGAAGCGATGGCAAGTGATGAAGGAGCGCTCTCAGATTGTGCAGAAGGACGCGCATGACCCACTGGACGTGGTCTATATAGTTTCTAGACCGTATACCTCCAGAGCTGGTCTCAAGCTCGCCAGCTACGTCTCACCTGGCCGTAAGCACGTCCTCACCCGCTGGGTCGTCGCCTATGTCACCTCTCCACCCGCCCTGTTCGTTCTCTCTCTCGGTATAGCCGGCCTCTTTTCTTGCGCCTGCCAGATGATCCTCCTGCACGCCGTGAAGAAGGAAGTCCCCGGCCTAAGCGCACAGGTGGGCGCCTTCGCGGAGAAAATCGTCACCTCGCTCACCAACGTGTCCGAGGAATGGGCCAACAGCACCAACGCCGTCATCGAGGACGTCAACCGCGGAATCAACGAGGATGTTTTTGGCTGGGTCAACACCACGACCACGTCGATGAACAACTCGCTCAACGTGTTTGTCGAGAAAACCAGCTCCGTCCTCGAAGACACCTTTGGCGGCACGATCCTGCACGACCCCGTCAAGGAGGTCCTCAACTGCCTCATCATGCTCAAGATCGCCGGTATCCAGCGCGGACTCACCTGGGTCAACGAGCACGCGCACGTCGACTTCCCCGGCGTGCCGCTCGACACTTTCTCCATCGGCGCCGCAGAGACCATCTCCAACGACACCAGCTTCCTCGCCAACCCGGGCGAAGAGACAACGGACGCCATCTCGGCCGCAGTCCTGCGTGTCACCGACAGCCTCGAATCCGGCATCCGCACTGAGGTCATCATCTCCTCCTTCGTCCTCCTGATCTGGGTCGTCGTGCTGCTCTGCGCGTTGTTGCGCGCCTGCATGCTCTCCTTCCGCCGGGACAAGACGCGAGGAGAGGGCGGCGTCGACGCCGTGTACCATCCACCCACGCTGCCTACGGACGGCGGCGCCCGAGCGGGCACCGCAGACGGCTTCACGAATATCCCGCTCTCGGCGGTCCCGCGGTACAGCGCTACGCCGAACGTCGCGCGGAGCGGGAGCAGGGGCACTGATGAGACGCTGCGGCGGTCGTTGAGTAGCAACGAGGAGTATTACCAGGCGCAGAAACTGGGCTTTGCCAAGCACGAAGCGGAGATTGTGGCGGGCGTCGGACGGAAGAGTAGCTATGCAGAGGTGGAGTATGGGAGTGATATCAAAGGATGATGCCAGAGAGAGAGAGAATGTGTGTGTGGAATCTGAAGTAGATAATAGACAGGTTGGTTGCCCATGGGTATGCATAATGCTTGTTTCATTGACAGTTGGTTGCAATAAAGTCTTTCTTTCCCTTTGTACATGTTTGTTCATGGCGTTCTGAAGATAGTACTACTCATTATTAGCTTAGAGAATTACCAGTCAAGTGGAATCATCAGCCCGGAAGCAGGTTAAATAGTACCCATAATATTATTGGCATGTCTCTTTGGCTCATTATATACAACAGCTAGGGTTGGCGTAGCAAAACTACTCTGCTAAAGTACGGCTCGTGCCCCTAGAAATTGCTGAACCGCCCTCAGAGCGAGGAGTTGGGTATCCCCGAGACACGGACCTGGACTCGCCCCGGCTCACCCTTGATCGACTAGTAGTAGGCCTATTGCTGTGCGACCACGTATCATGATATAGCATTGGATCGAACCTCGTTCTGATGGGATCGTGTTCGAATCGGGTAAGCTCAATCTCACTGGGTGAAATCCATCGATTGGAGGACGGGATGTCTCGCGCCGAGGGTCGCGTGGACAGCTCTGGGCCCAGAGGCTGGCGCTGCGGTTGGCATAACTGGTCAGAGCTCCGAGGACGATAGCCCAGCTCGAACGGGGTGATTGTCCAGAGTCGAGGGAAGTAGCGGGACAAGAGGTACTTGTAGGCAGGCAACGAGGCTGCCCAGATCGAGACGTTGGATTCTATCCAGTGGAAAGAAAAAAAAACGTTATAGGTTGATTTTTTCACATCACGATAGTTCGGTCGGAGCCACACTGCTGCTGCGACACTCGATAGACGGACGATCCCCATGATTGTCGCTCTACCCACGTCGTGTGCCAGTCAATAGGAGCCTAAACCGAGACAATGCTGACATGGTTGGACCGGAAGATAGAAGGGAAACGTGAGAAGAAAACAACCCAAAAACAAAATACGATGTACTCACACGAACCAGGCACTCAATACTATTACAACGACTGCCTTTTGCCGTCTTGGCATGTTTACTCCCCAGACCATTGCGCTCGGAATAACAAGGAGCCAAATGTCAAGCGTGATACTCACGAGGGCCGTTGAGATGTAAAGTGCTGGCTGATTAATGCAATGTCCCCCTGTTACTAGCTTTCCGTCTAACCTGCCATCGGGGCCTGCACCAGCAGCTTCCCGAGCCGCTCTATCCATTTGAATAAAGTCAAAGGTATAGTGGAACGGGTGACATTGAAAAAGAATAGAGAACAAAACGGCGAAGAACAGTCCGACGTTGAGAACGCTAATAACGTAGAGGTGCAACCGGATCCACCGTCGAACATGGTAGAGAGACAGTATCAATGAAATGATTGATTGCCGAACCAGGGCAATGATGGGGTTGTATAGAATTTGGACGAGAAGGCTCCAGAGAGCCGCAACGCTTTGATACTCAGGTACATAGAGCGGGATATCGTAAAAGTGGTGTCCTTCCCAGTTGGTTATTGAATCTGACGAGCATCAGAACCGATGAGTTTGGGTGGTATTCGTCATGAGAGCGCTCCAAGGTTGGGGACAGAGACATACAAATATAGGTGACTGGGCATGCTGCAACAGCTATAATCTAACAACCCCTATCAACATACTGCAGCCGTAGTAACAAAGATGGGGGAAATAATACTAAGGCAAGGATAATGAAGAAGTCATCTAACGGCAGAAAGTGATAGTCAGCGGCAACCTCCATCGGGGCGCGAATGTGGACAGCGACCGAAGAGAGGCCAACCTACCCCATCCAAACCGCCTTGCTAAATATCTTGAATAGAGTCGAATGGCAACGAGGCCAATGCTTATTGCTGGAAATATTATAAGCATTCTAAGTAGCTCGGGCTGCCTAGACTCAACCTCCATATTAAACTCCAACAAGCAGCGCGAAACACTGCCCATAAACGGGCACCCATACCAGTCGATGGCTCGGAGCCCCTAACACACGAAGCGTGTGTCCAGGCTGAAAGAAGGGACGAGTGTCGCACGATTGTGTTATCAGCTGGGAGCGGACGGGAGTCAATAGCGATGCATGCACGTGTGTATGTAAGCAGACGGTCGACCGGACGATCGATAAAGCCTGGACAGTGTAAGCATCACAGCCTAAGAAAGCTTCATCGGGGTTGCTTGGAGCATTTCATCATCCTCTGCCATGCCCTTTAGGGCGATTGTCTTCGAAGAACCGTGGGTTGCACTTGGATCTGGGTTACAAGTTTGTGCTTCTCAAAGTGGCGCTTTGCAGGCTGTTTTGGCATTTCTGCTAGATTCCCTGTAGTCAGTTAGCTCTTCATTTGACCAATGACTTTGTCCTGATGCTTTCAACTGTTCTGGCCTCAGGGAGGCCAGAGAATGGCTGGTAAGTTGGGACTTTCGAGGTGAAGTTGGCCTCATGTACGTGGTGAATTAATTACTGTAGTTACGTTAACAGTGACGTCACCTGACTGGTCAGCTTACAAAGGCTGAGTGCGATGAAGCACGTGATCTGACACCAGACAGAAAGAGACGAATGCTACAATTACGTTGATTTCAAATCTTGCAAAGTCCCCTGCTGAAAAGGAGCAAGGACTCTTCATGGTGGCAGAGTATAGGGAGGGTCGTGACTCACAGAAAAATCAAACTCCAAAATGGCATTAGAGTATCCAGTATCCTCTCAAGATTGCCCATGTGATATAGAAATAGTCGTCGTAGGAGTAGTAGTATGATCAAATCAACCAAAGAAAAACACGACAAATGACTTTAAATGGCAATAAAAAACCCATCCCCCTTATCCTCGACCCTTGCCCTCTCAACCAGCGGATCGCAACAGCTCACCCTGATTCTCTCTGGCGTCGCAGGGCTCCGCAAGCTCAGTACCTCGCTCACACCCCACTGCTTCCGGGCGGCCTTCAGCGCATCCCGGATCGCAAAGAAAACGGCGCTGCCCATGAACAGCGGCGGCTCCCCGACGCCACGAGACCGCTGGATCGTTCGGAGCTCCTCCCACTCCACGTCCTTGAGCAAGCTGACGTTGAAGATCTGGGGGATGTCGCGGAAGCCCGGAATCTTGTACGTGCCCGGACCGCGGGTGAAGAGTTGCTCCGACGCACGGTGCCAGAGGCTCTCCTCGGTTGTGAACAGTCCCTGGCCCTGGATGAATGCACCCTCGATCTGGCCGTAGTCGATGGCAGGGTTAATGCTTCGTCCCACGTCCATTTTGATATCCGCGCGTAGAGGCGTCCAGTCGCCGGTCAGCGTATCTATCTGGACTTCAGCCGCGGTGACTCCCTGCGTGAAGTAGTAAAACATTTGGCCTGTATTTTCCCCCCATTTATATCCGATATCCGGGGTCTTGTAAAAGCCATTGGCAGAGAGATTAACGCGGTCAAAGTACGCCGCATTTGCAAGCTCTTTCAGACTTGCACCGGGCATCTTTTCTCTGTACGGCTGCAGGCGTTCATTCAACTGTTTGCACGCGTTATAGACAGCGTAGCCGTTAAGGTCAGAACTTGCAGACGCAGCCGTCGGCGATGTATTGGCCACAGTGTTCGTCGCCGTCTCAGAGATGAAAACGTCAGATTGAGGAATTCCAAGTGCCTCCGCGGCAATCATCGTGATCTTTGTGTGCAGCCCCTGGCCCATTTCCGTACCTCCGTGCGCGACCAGAACACTTCCATCGCGATAGATGTGTACTAGGGCACCAGCTTGGTTCAAGAAAGTTGCTGTGAACGAGATGCCAAATTTGGTGGGGATGATCGCCATTCCTCTCTTGGACCACTTGTGCGTGCGGTTATATTCCTCCACCGCCTTCTGACGCGCATTGTAGTCCGATTCCTCCAACAGCTGTTTGTACATCAGCGGCACATGCCAGTCTTTAAGTTCCTGGTTGAAGTGAGTCTTCTCCCGAGGCTTGTACATATTGATCTCTCGGATCTTCTCCACGGGAATATTCAGCCGATCTGCAGTTTCCGAAACGTAGCATTCAGCGAAGAACATGCCTTGAGGACCACCAAATCCTCGAAAAGCCGTGTTGGAGACGGTGTTCGTTCGGCACAAACGCCCACGGACATGGACATTCGGAATCATATAAACACCATCTATGTGCGACAGAGACCTCTCCAGAACCGCGGCAGACAGATCTTGACTGTGCCCCGCGTTTGCGTAGACATCAGCGTCGAGAGCTAAAAGTTTCCCTTCCTTGGAGACGGCAACTTTCCAGTTGCACAGGAAGGGATGACGCTGGCCACTGGTGACAATGTCTTCGTCGCGATTCAGCATACACCGGACTGGTCGCTTCGTCTTCGCCGCGGCAACGGCACAGATGCCGGCTAGCTGAACGGAACGACTCTCTTTACCTCCAAAGCCACCGCCAATACGCTTCACTCGAGCAACCACCTTGTTGGCGGCAACTCCAGTAACTTGAGCAACGTATTTCTGACTGTGCAAAGGAGTAAGCGGCCTAGCTAGTATTATTGTTATTGAGGGGGAGGATATAATAACTTACGTCTCAGTGGGATTTTGGGTACTGCTCCAGATCTCCATTTCCCCATCCTCGGGTTTAGGAATAGCCACGCAAGCCTGGGTCTCTAGATAAAAGTGTTCCTGACCACCCATCCTTGATGTCCCGGTGAAAACATGATCCGCGCTTGCAAACGCAGCTTCAGGATCGCCTTTTCGAATGAAAGGTTTGTGGTGCTCAAAAAATGAGTTCGCCTTGATGGCGTCCTCGATTGAGAGAATAGGAGGATACTCCTCATATTCTATTTTGACCGCCCTCATACCAGCCTCAGCCTGACGGGCAGAAGTCGCAAGAATCATACCAATCGGCTGACCGGCTGTAAATACTTCATCCACGGCAAAGAATACTTCATCTGATCTGGGTTCTCCCCACCAATTGGCGTCAGGGTTCGGTAGGTCTTTATGATAAACGAAATCGACTACTCCTGGGACGTCCATGGCAGGACTGAAGTCGACGCTTATAATCTTGGCTCTCGCTTTTCCGGAGAGAACCATGCAGCCAAACAACTCATTCTTCTGAACGGGAATGTCATCCGTATACTGAGCCTCACCCGTCGTCTGCTTCAAAGCCGACACGTGAGGTAGCGCCTTTCCAAGAATCCTTTGTTCATAGGCAACAGCCGCTGCATGGTCTTTCTGACCAGTAGATATCGCTCGTTCGATTTCAGTAATGGCATCTTGTTCAGGAGAGGATTCATCTTCTTCAATCAGGGATAGAATGTCATGGTAGAATCGGTAGAAAAATCCAAAGGCGAGAGTCTTGCGATACGTTGGCATTCCTCCAGGAACGGAAGATGGGAGGTCAAAATCTCGCCCGAGCGCGTCTATTGCTCCTTCTAGCGTTGCCCGGTCCGTCCATGTTTTTCCAACCAGATACTCCTCTGTCTTCCAAGCGGGAACCGTTGTCGGAGCCATGCCACCATACACGAGATCGGCGCTGGTCACCACGTGCGACGGTGATAAAGTAACGCGGAGTGCAGCGTTGACAATGGCGATATCGTCGTCCTTTCTCTTTGACTGCTTATACGCTCGAAGGTACTCACCAGACTCTTTGGTCACGGGGATTCTCAGCTTCGCCACGACGGCATTAGGAGCCAAAGCAGTTTTCCGATAGCCTTTGAAGAACTTCCGCATAGGAATCTCTGTGTCTCCGTCGAGAGACTTTGCAACGAGAACGGTATTCGTGGCAACGAAAACCGGATTTAGATCTGAGATTGGTGAGGCAGTGGCTATATTGCCCGCGGGTGAAGCAACATTCCGTATCTGGCGTCCGGCAAAATACTTGATCTGCTTCTTAATCGCGGTGAAGGGCTGTCCTCTCGCAGGACCATAGCGGTCAACGGCCTCATCGCAAATTCTTTCCAGATCCGTCAAAGAGACGTTCGCTCCGAGCTCGAGATAGTCGTCAGTGAAGCTATATTGCTTGAGTTCTGAGATGTCTCCAATGTAGACCGAATCTTCATATCGCATAGCTTTGAACTTGACTTCAATCTGCGTTTCGGTGCTCCCTCCAATGATCTTTGCCCCTGGGTGAGTACTTTTGATCTCCAGAAGCTGCTGCAACGTCACGGGTCGGTACCATCGTTTCCTCTTATTTCCAAAGGCCAAGGGCTTGAACTCATGCTTGTGAAGTGCAGGGGGAAATATCAGTTCGGTATCGGGGGAGTAGGGAATGAACTCGGGAGGCGGAAAAGTCTTCTCACGAGTATTTCGAATGGCAATATCTCCATTCGTTTTCTCCAGACAGCAGCCTG
This sequence comes from Malbranchea cinnamomea, assembly GCA_900128795.2. Classification (NCBI taxonomy): domain Eukaryota; kingdom Fungi; phylum Ascomycota; class Eurotiomycetes; order Onygenales; family Malbrancheaceae; genus Malbranchea; species Malbranchea cinnamomea. Next base: position 39,790 of record FQSS02000298.1, read on the forward strand.
ATCCTCGGTTGCCCGAAGACCTCGGACAAGAGCTCCTGCCATCTCCAATTTGCTCCATGCAACAGCCAGGTCCTCCACTAGCGCAGGACTGCTTGCAACCTGACGCAGAGAAAGACTGGGCGGCATCGAGGATAGACCGATATCCTGTGCAACGGCATAAGTTCCCGTCAAAGGCCTCCTCAATCGTGTGTTCCGACGGGTTGGGATTATTTCGCAAGAGCGCATATAAACTCTAGATCGATCAAACGAAACTGTCAGTCACTCTCAAACCCAGAGATTCGGGAGCACAGGGCAAACTTGATGATCTAACCATTACTATGCCCGGCGTACAGAAGCCACATTGACTTCCATTCCCCACTGCAATCCTCTGTTGCACAGGATGCGGATTGTGCGTATTGCCGATTCCTTCAACCGTGATGACGTGTTTTCCATCGACGCTGACCAGAGGCGCCAGACACGCGTTCACAGAGGCATAGTAAATCTTCTTCGTTGTTGGATTCAAGTGCGAAACAACCTACAGTCAACCACCACCACCACACCAGCTATGAGCATATCCCCAACCTCGTAGAGATGGACGGGCGACACGAACCACTGTGCAAGCACCACATCCCCCCTCTGCACACCCAAGCTTTGTCCCCGTAAGGCCTATTCCCCTGAGATATTCTAGCAGCGTGACCTCTGGATCAATTGATTCCAGCGTCACTTTCGTGCCGTTGAGGTAGAAGCGCAGCGTATCATCCCACCCCGCAGTGAGAGACGCGAGGGACGCATGAGCCTGCTGGGCAGGATGGTCGGCTGAGGGCGCGGTAGTTGAACACGGGGGCATGTTCTGTCTTGGTCCAGCATGCGTTAGTCTGCCTCTCGATGATGATCCCAAGAAAGAGTTCTGAAGAGTAATGTGTTGGGAGGTGAAATAGAAAAGAAAAAATCTCCAAGTCAGTCAGGCGCGAAAGGAGCAGACGAGCAGATGACGCTGACACTCAAGAAGGGGAGCATCTGCAGACCACCGTGAGAGCTGAAGAGGCGAAGAAAACGAAGATCCCTGCACGTTTGGCTGCTTCCAGGGAAGAGAGAGATCATCAGCTGTGTAAGCAGGCGATTGAAGCTGTGCATGCAACGATAGTGTCGTAGCGATAGGGATCCATACTTAGTTACTTGCCGCTTGGTTGCTCCCAACCCCACTGTGTGGCCAGTATTACCCCACAGGGTCTTATCGCAACGTGCCTGCGGGGATCGCCACTGTCCGATGCTCGTTCCTTGCCGCCAGCGTATCACAGTGACCGAGACTGTTGATAATGCTGCTATTATTACTATCCATTTCTGCAAATATCTGCAAATGTATTGACACTAAAGAAAAGAAAAATTCTACATACATGTGCATGTACCTTACAAAGTGCGCCAATGTTGCCGCATGATAATCCTCGCTTGATAAGCCCTGCCCGACAGATACCTATCGTCCTATTTGATTTCTCAGACATAGGTGATTTGAAGGTGATCTTCAAGTGCCACGATGTAAAATTCTTAAAGAGACTCGAACATTATGATCCGGCAAATTTCTTCTCTTCTTCTTCCCATTTCTTCCGTTGAACAACGTTTCTGGCCCTAACAGCAAGAGTCAGTATCAGCACCGCTCAACTCGCTCGCACAGGAGCAGGATTAACTCACCTGTACGCTCTCACGAACCGCCATATTTCTGTATCGGCAAGATTCCAAGCCTCCGCAACATCTCGAATAGAAGAGCCCTTTTTATCCCGGCTATTCACCAACTTTCTAGCTTTGTTGATGAGGGTGAACTCGTTCTCCAGTTTCTCGTTGGGCTGTTTCTCCTTCTTCGAAGGGTTTTCTTTCGCGGACAGCTCCTCCTTGGTCTTACGGGGGATTATAAACCCAAAATACCAGTCCAAGTCATCGAGCATGCTCGGCGGAAGACTTTGCTCTTCTGACTTAGCCGGCAGATTTTCCACAGTAAACCATAAACTCCGAGAGACACCAAAGTCTCCCGCAACAATGTCCTTGAACGCGACGATCCTGGACGGAGCGCCACGTTCCTTTCCCAGAACATGTTTGGTGGTCTCCACCAGCCAACGGTCGCGGCCCGTCTCTCGCCGAATGTAGGGCACGGTGACGTTATCATCGCCCTTCTGCAGGCTCACAAAAGTATACGGATGGGGGACAGTCCCAATCGTGAACGTCCTCGACTGGTTCTTGTACGAGTCTGGATAAGTGATCTTCATTGACGGACCAGCCGTGCAAGGTTTGCATCGCGGGATATTGGGTGGGCAGGACTTGGGGACAGACGATGTGGTGCACTCTGCCAGCAGCGCGGCTAGGCGTGAGCCTGGAGCGACCAACGCCGTGGTATGCTCCGGAAAAGGTTTGAGCACCGCGATTCCACCACGGAAAATGTTCTGGAACGTGTTGTGAAGGTGCGAGTTGATCAGGTCCACGAGCGCCAGTCGGCCGCTGGCCCGTGACTTCTCCATGTTCTCCGCGATCGTCGGATACAGCGAAGAGAGGGATACGGGGTCATAGTACGCGATACTCGACGATGTTTCAACGTTGAACATATCCTTCGGGATGAGTTCGATAATGCTCTTCGCTTCCTTCAATCTCCGGTTATTCAAGGCCAACCTGATGGCTTCGTTCACCTTGTCTTGCACTCCTGAAAATAGCGCAGAATTTAGGTCTTTGAGGCGGGTGATGTGCGTAGGTAGGCCTCCTCTTCTCAGATAGACAAGCAAGGGATCATCATAGGGTCCCATGGGGAAGGCTTGCCAGTCGGCAAGGACACCCGTCTGCATTGTTCCCCAGGCCATCCACGCCGTGATCTCATCCTCGAGCTCCTTTTTGATTCCTTGGCGCTGAAATGCCTCATAAAGTCGATTGTTCTGGGCCTCAAGTGGCCCGAGGACGACGGGCCGGAACCCCTGAGCGTACCATGCGCGACGCCATGCGCGCAAAAGCTTTCGGTCTGCTTCCGCCACGTCTTTATCCTTTTTCTCGAGGGAGTCGTAAAACGTGTAGATGGGCGGCCGTTCTCGGAGGGGCGGAAGCACAGACCGATCTTCCTCGAGTGTAACTGAGGAAGAAAACGGATTGAGCCATTTCCAATCACTATACCACTTTGATTTTCCGTCTGTACTGTTTTTCTGCACTTCAGGCGCGTGAACTGCGGGCGGGTAGAAGGTAAACCGAAACGAGTCGAGGCTGGGGAGCTTGGGTTTGGGGAGCTTCGGTTTGGGTACGTAGTCCTTGTAGGTAGTCCCTGATTTGGACTGTCTCGTGACTGCCTCTGGAGTCGGAGTCGTTGAGAGGATGATAAGGAGGATGGCGAAAAAGACGATGACGCTGAACAATCCCGTACTTTTGGCGAGCATCTTTGGAATTTAGGGAGAAAAACGAATGGAATGGTGCAAAAAGAAAAAAATATATATATATCAGAGGCCTTAAATTACCAGAAACTATCACTCGTTGCTGTTGTGAAGAGAGTGAATCAGGACAGAGAGATCCGCAGCCCTTTCAAGACACAACCAGAAGCGGGAAGATACGATTCCAACTGCCCGGAAGACCATTATATCAGGGCCATCGTGAGCATTTGGTCGAAGTTGCCCGCTCCTCGAGGCGGAGATTGACCAGCCCCAGGAGGGGGCTTGGTGAAAGAAAGACGCGTTCTAAGATGCATCGGTGGATAGATGATCCGATCATTGTTCATCGGGCTCTGACTAATCGAGTTCATCCTTGCATGTTGTTTGACGTCTCCACATCCTTTTCTTCCTGTCATCAATAATGCTCGTAGCACACCTCAAGTTCAAAGGGCCTGAAGAAAGCCGCAGGGAGTGCTTATTAGCCGGAGACTGCGAAGGAGCCTTGCACCATGCGATTACTGCATAGTAGACAGAGCTTCAATACTGTACTCCGTATTTGCACTTGTACGATGTGGTATTGCTCTGCGTTGGAAGGCGTCAGTCTGATCTCATCATGATGGTAAGGATGATGCCCATTAGGAATCTGGATTCGTATCTCTCCCCTAGTGCAATTATGAACTGCAGAACGTTCGTGCCCAAGTCGAATTGAAGCCGACGATGATACACTACGGACAGATATACTACAGTACTGCCGTGTGCTCGGTACCGTGCACGAGAATAGTATCATTGCATCCTACTCGTACGTGTCGAGGATGGAGATCTATGACTTCAAACTCCGTGTCAGAAGGCCAGAAACCCGCTTGCACGAAAAAAGGGCGCGCCCGGTAATCTCCTCAGGGGAGATAACCCGGGTTTACTACTACTGTACTTGGAGCAAAATCCTACGCTCGTCCTCGGGACGAAGTTGGATTGTTGGGCGGAACTCTAGATCGGCGAATCGATGATCCGGCCGAACTGCGTCACTCCGAAGTTCGGCATTTAATTATTATTTTTTGGGTGGGAAAGTCGTCCCTCAACAAGTCTCTCTGCCGTGACTCACCATCCCTCCTCTTTGACCTGACAGAACTGGCAGAGAGACCCGAATAGCAGCAGCGAAACACGTCGCATTGTCTCTCGTCATGGGTGTTGAGAACGCCGCTATGCAAGAGCGCCTCGAAAGATGGGCTCAGAGATTGCGGAATCTCACTGTTTCCCCGCTGACACGCGACTATCCCGAGTCGAGTCCGTCCGATGCGTCCAAGCGACGGATCGAAGCCTTCGAGTCTCTCACACTTTCTCCGGACGAGAAGAAAGCTTTTCAGAGTCTCCGCGAGCCGGGCGACTCGGGCTTCTCTGTTTTCCTGACCGCCTTCGTCATTCTGATCGCGCGGTTGACTGGCGATGAAGATATTGCCTTGGGGACGAGTTCCGAAAGTGATGGCAGACCCTTTGTGCTCCGGACGCCCATCTCACCTTCAGAGACCTTTTTGCAGCTGCATGCAAAGGTCAAGCAAGTGTTTTCCGAGGGTGCAGCCGATATTGTGCCTCTGAGAGCCCTACGAACGCATCTGCAGAAGATCTCCAAGTCAGAACGAACCCCGATACTGTTCCGTTTCGCAGCTTTCGACGCACCTGCATCCTCCCAAGAATACCCCGCAAACACATTTGAATCGACCGATCTCGTTATTAACGTTGGAACAAGCGACATGTCCGACTCCGACGACTTGGAGCTCGGCGGATATTACAACCAGCGGTTGTTCTCCAGCGCCCGAATCTCAATAATCCTGTCCCAGTTGGCTCGGCTGGTCTACAGTGCCTCTCTCAACCCAAACGAGGCCATTGGCAGAATCGACTTTCTTACTGAAAGCCAAAGAGCGCTTCTCCCTGATCCAACCCAGGACCTACATTGGTCTGACTTCCGTGGAGCTATCCACGACATCTTCGCACGCAATGCAGAGAAGCATCCAGACAAGGTTTGTGTCATTGAAACCAAGTCGAGAAACTCGCCACACCGCGAGTTCACGTACCAACAGATCCATGAAGCGTCCAACATCCTTGCCCACCACCTTGTCCAGTCCGGTATTGAAAGGGGTGATGTTGTGATGGTGTACGCTCACCGGGGAGTTGACCTCGTTGTCGCGATAATGGGTACGCTGAAAGCTGGCGCTACATTCTCTGTGATTGACCCTGCATATCCCCCGGACAGGCAGAACATTTACCTTGACGTTGCGAGGCCGAGAGCTCTCGTCATCATTGAGAAGGCGACACAAGAAGCCGGTGAATTAGACCAAAAAGTTCGCGACTTCATCAACCAGAATCTGGAACTCAAAACAGAGGTCCCTGCACTCGCGCTGCGCGACGACGGAAGTCTGGAAGGTGGAGTAATAGATGGAAAGGATATCCTTGCACCGCAAATCGCCCTAAAGTCGACGCCCGTCGGAGTGGTCGTGGGACCGGATTCGACTCCTACACTCTCTTTCACCTCTGGTTCCGAAGGACGGCCTAAGGGGGTTCGTGGAAGGCACTTCTCCCTTGCTTACTATTTCCCCTGGATGTCCAAGACCTTTAATCTCACAGCCGACGATAAGTTCACGCTTCTTTCGGGCATTGCACATGACCCTGTACAGCGTGATGTCTTCACCCCGCTTTTCCTCGGTGCCCAGCTTCTGGTGCCATCCAAGGAAGATATTCAGAACGAAAAACTTGCTGAATGGATGCGAGAGTACGGAGCGACTGTGACGCACCTCACGCCTGCCATGGGTCAGATTCTGGTAGGAGGCGCGACAGCCCAGTTCCCCGCTCTGCATCATGCCTTCTTCGTGGGTGACATTTTGATTAAGAGAGATTGCAAATCACTCCAGAGTCTTGCGCCAAACGTCAACATCGTCAATATGTATGGGACAACTGAAACTCAGCGTGCAGTGAGCTACTACGAAATCCCATCGTACTCTAGCCAAGAGGGATACCTTGATTCGATGAAGGATGTTATTCCCGCAGGACGAGGAATGGTCGATGTTCAACTCTTGGTAGTCAACCGATTCGACCGCACTAAGCTCTGTGCTGTCGGAGAGATCGGTGAAATCTACGTCAGGGCAGGAGGGCTTGCAGAAGGCTACCTTGGAGCTCCCGATCTCAATGAGAAGAAGTTCCTTTCAAACTGGTTTGTCGATAATGACGTCTGGCGCAAGCAGGACGAAGCTCGTGCGGATCCAGCGAACGAACCGTGGCGTGAATTCTATTTTGGTCCACGGGATCGTCTATATCGCAGCGGTGACCTTGGCCGTTACACTCCGTCCGGCGACGTTGAATGTTCCGGCAGAGCTGATGACCAAGTGAAAATCCGGGGCTTCCGCATTGAGCTTGGGGAAATCGACACTCACCTTTCAAGACACCCACTGGTCCGAGAGAACGTTACCCTTGTCAGACGTGACAAGTTCGAAGAACCAACTTTGGTTAGCTATATTGTTCCGAAGATGAGCAAGTGGGCACAGTGGTTGAAGGAGAGGGGCGAAGAGGACAACTATTCCGGCGAGGGCATGGTGGGTATGTTGAAACGGTTTCGCCCTTTGCGCGATGATGCCAGAGAATACCTGCGAGGGAAGCTGCCCACCTATGCTGTCCCCACTGTTATTATCCCGCTCATGCGGATGCCGTTGAATCCAAACGGGAAGATAGACAAGCCTGCTTTGCCGTTCCCAGATACCGCCGAGCTTAGTGCTGCTGCACCGCGCCGCAAATCATCCGTGCTGCAACAACTTACTGAAACTGAGCAAACGTTGGCTCAAATTTGGGCAAAACTTCTTCCGAATGTGACCGCTCGAATGATCGGACCAAATGACTCCTTCTTTGACCTAGGAGGTCACAGCTTACTTGCGCAGCAAATGTTCTTCCAGCTCCGACGAACATTCAGAACCCTGGACATCAGCATGAATGTCATCTTCCGCAGCCCAACCTTGAGAGCCTTTGCCAATGAAATCAACAAGTTACATGACAAGGCGTCTTTGGCAAGTGATGGACAGGTCGGAGAAACCGCCAACGGCACGCCAAAAGAATCGCACGTTGACGATGAATATTCCAAGGATGCCAGGAAGCTGGTGGAGTCGCTGCCTGCCACATTCGCCGCCCCATCGGGTTCTGTGATCCATGATAACACGACGGTCTTCTTGACAGGAGCCACCGGCTTCCTGGGCGCCTACCTTGTACGAGAACTTCTCTCGCGTACTAACCCAGTCGTGAAAGTGATCGCTCTCGTCCGCGCCAAATCGCCAGAGGCGGCCTTTGAGCGTGTCAAGTCGACTTGCCAGGCATATGCCTCGTGGTCCGATGAATGGGCCAGTCGGCTTGAATGCGTTCAGGGAAACCTTGGTGATGATCATTTGGGTCTTACGCCTGAACAGTGGGAATCTCTCGCGGGTCGTGTTGATGTTGTGATTCATAACGGTGCACTTGTTCACTGGGTCTACCCTTATGCGAACCTCAGAGCAGCGAATGTCATTGGAACTATCGACACTCTGAAACTCTGTGCTAGTGGAAAGCCGAAGCAGTATGCATTCGTCAGCTCTACAAGTGTTTTAGATACAGATCATTATGTTCAGGAATCTGAAAAGATCATTGCTGCTGGCGGTTCCGGAATCAGCGAATCTGATGATCTGCAGGGAAGCGCCGTTGGCCTGGGTACTGGCTATGGTCAAAGCAAGTGGACTGGAGAGTTCCTTGTTAAAGAGGCTGGTCGACGAGGCCTCAAGGGGACTATCGTGCGCCCTGGATATGTGACAGGCGACTCGGCTTCTGGAAGTGAGTATCTAAACTCCCGTTGAAGCCCTTGTTTCAACAGGTGGCTGATTCCCACTCTTTTTCTAGTAACCAACACGGACGACTTCCTCATCCGCATGATCAAGGGCTGTATCCAGCTCTCTGCCCGACCCAATATCAATAATACTGTCAACATGGTGCCGGTTGATCACGTCGCACGCGTCGTGGTTGCATCCGCCTTCTATCCTCCTTGCTCGCCGCTGTCCGTCGCACACGTAACTGGCCATCCACGCCTACGATTTAACCAGTTCCTGGGCACGCTACAGACATACGGCTATGACGTCCCTCAGATGGACTATGTCCCTTGGTCCAGTTCGCTAGAGCGATATGTCAATCAGAGTAGCCAAGATCAGGAATCGCAGCATGCCCTGTAAGTACCTTTTTCTTTCGTCCTCTTTGAGAGATTCTGTCCCTAATATGCGACTTCCCATTAAAGGATGCCTCTCTACCATTTCGTTACGGCCGATCTCCCGTCCAACACCAAGGCGCCCGAATTGGACGACACTAACGCCGCTGCTGCTCTTCGCGCTGACGCGCAGTGGTCCGGCATTGATGCTTCTGCGGGAACCGGTGTGACGGAGGAATTGATGGGCATTTATCTTGCATATCTTGTCGCAATTGGGTTTCTCCCTGCGCCTACCGACAAGGCTGAGAAGCCTCTTCCACCGATTAATCTATCTGATGCCCAAAAGGCAGCTCTGTCGAATGTCGGTGGCCGTGGCGGCCATACTTGACGTTCCCTAAATTATTTTGATTTCAGTTGAGGTTTGGAGGTTCTGCTTTTTTGTTTCATTTAGAAATGGTTTTGGTTTAAGATTCCTAGATTAAAGAACGGTCAAAGTGTTTTCTTTTTTAAGATTCCTGGCAAACGAGCATAGAAACGAGACTTGACCTTGCAGTTAATGATGAATGGACATTGGTAAATCTTGTTTGTCTACTACATATATCAGGGGTATATACGCGCACCAGAGACACTAAGAAGCAACTGATCATATCAATCCCTTTCTCAACTCCTGCTCAATCCTGACTACCACCTCTTCAACAGCCCACCCAAGTAATTCAATCATCGGCGCCTTCCCCTTCCCTGGCGCCACAATAACCCCCATATCTACCCTGACGTTCTCACCTTCGCCGACCATCTCCTTCAGCGCATGTATATCTTTCGCAGCCTGACGCTGCGATTCCGTCAGAAGTAACCACGCATGGTCCTCGATATACCGCGGCCAAACGATATCATCAACGTAACCGGGCGGATCGGTCCAGAAGTTCTGCTGCGGAGGATCATAGCCACCTCCATCTTCGTCATCGTTGGACTCAGCAACATTGAGTTCTTCTGCGCTCGCGTCGTCGTCTCGTTTCTTCTCATTATCATCATCCTTTGGGACCGGCGTGGGAGCCGGCCCTATCGTAACATACCCTGTCCTCCCTTCCCTCCGTTCCTTCAAAAGCGTATAGGGCGCGGGTAAAAATAGCGGGATGTCAATGTACTTTTGCACGCGCGACAGCGGATGCCGGTCTTCCCCTGGCGGAGCGTAGAGCAAAAACCCGTCTAGGAACGCGAGAGAGAGCGAAAACGGCGACCGCCCAGCTTCAGTTTTACCTCCAGAGTCATCACCGTCATTGGTGGCACCAGCAGATCCCTCTGCTCGTTCCTGATGTCGCTGGTGTCGTGTTAAAACACGCCTCAACCGCTCTGCGACCCCGCCCTGCAGTCTCTCAATGGTCGCGTCATCGACGCCCGAGTCGGTAGCATGGTTCAGATCCTCTTTGCTCTTTAGGTTCGCCGGCAGTTTTCCATGGCGACGGACGTAGGATAATGTCGAGACCAGCTGTGGGACATTGAGCGCGTCGATGGTGTCCCAGTCTTGAACGAGTTTGCCGGACAGGGTGGTTGTCACGGGGATTCTGGGTAATCAACCAACGGAGATTGTTAGAGTCACGACAATTCTGTTCGAAGAAAAAGAACAAAAAATGAGAGAACGAATTCTGTGAAAAATCCACTTACTGGTCGTCAGGCTTGTAAAAGTCATCTTCGTGGATTATGAATGTGTTGACGTCGCATTCGGACGGTGCGGCGGGGCTAGTGGGAGGACTGAAGATCGTACGGAGAAGACGCGCAAGAGTGGTTTTGCCGCTTGAGGATGGTCCTGATATTCCGATAATAATCGTCTTCAGAGATCCTGGCCCCTGTAATGGGGATCTACTCCCTGTTGTGGGGGTTGATGCCATAGTAGTATGTAGCCTCGGGTGAGATGTGTTGTGGGTTATCTAGTTACTAAGAGCCGCGTTTTTAAGTTGACATCCAGAGGGCCATGTTTACAGCTCAAAAGACAGGAAAGATTTCGTGCGAGATCGCTTTGATTGACAATTTACTGATACATAAAATTGCATACGACGCATCCCTCTCCCTATGATTCTGCCAATTGCATCATTTGAGCATGCAGAACTGGGGATCTAATTCTTCACTGCAGGCAGAGATGAAGCGGTACAAGCATCCCGCGAATTTGACGATGAACGTTGTGAGCATGATCTCCTGGAGCGTGGTGTCGGGCTTCTTGACGGCGGAACCAATAGGATGATGCCGCTCTCAGTGACAATTTCATTCTGCCCGGGATTTACGGCGCCTTTTTCGCGGCGATGGTGTAACACAGCCACTGAGATCGGAGTCTATCCAGGGAATTTCGTCGTCCGCGAAATCCCTATTTTTGCCGGTTTTTCGAGGCGTTGAATTTGCACCCTTCAAGGGCGGCGGATTCGGAGAGTGGGATCCCAGTGCTTTAGAAAAGCCCAGGAACGCAGGGAGTGGAGAAGTGAGAAACGGTGAAGGGATAGGAGGAAAAGATGAATCGTCTGGGACTGGCAGTGTGTGGCGGTCAAAAAATCCAGGAGGATTTCTCAAGTAGGCTGGGATTGCAGACACCTCGTCTTCGGTGATAGGAAGAAAATCCTCAGTCTGGATAATATAACTCATGGTACGATCATCTAGCGGGTCTCTTTCAGCATGTTGCAATTCAGCACTGGTCATCTCCTTCCGTCTCCTTAACATTCGGTCCTCAAGGGTATCTTTCAGCACAAGTGTTTTCACATAGACGGGTTTAGTCTGAGAAATTCGATGCGATCGCTTGATGGCTTGGCTTTCCATATTGGGATCCCAGATCGGATTTACAATGTAGACGCGAGATGCACAAGCTAGATGCAAACCGTGAGAAGCTTGTCGCAGGTCCATAAGCAAAACTCGCACTGATTCGCCTTCATTGAATAATGAGAGCCATTTGTTCTTTAGCTCCATCTTCAGGGACTTTGCATAGATGCGGAATTCAACACCGAGTATGTCAAGGCCTTCAGCAATCCAGAAGCCAATGTTATCGTGGTCGTAGAAGATGATGATCTTTTCAGTTTCGTGGAATTCCAGAACCTGTTCCATCAAGTAAGTAAGCTTCGCAGAAGTAGTTGCAACAGTTTTGGCACGTGCAAGAGGCGAGTCTGGGGGAAGGTGTTTGGTCTTAAATGAGAACGTTGTCGCCTTCTGGACAGAGTCAAGTGGCGCTCGAGGAACAATCTGGTAGTCACTTGGTTTGTTACCAGTCGAGACACGCTCCGCAACCGGCTTGAACGCGCCTAGGCCTTCCTTTCGCTGCCGTTTGGCTCTGATCCCAGCACCAGCAATGCCCTCTGAGGGATCAGACGTATTCAACCTGGAAGTGACAAATTGTTGCGCTAATTTTGCCTCGAAGATGCCAAGTAACAACGGCTGTTGATGCTCCTGCAGGTCATCGATACTCCACATTGTGCGCGCGTGTTCAGGGAAGTCGTGCACGAATATTCCCAAGTCATCAAACTCGCTCAGCACGTTCCATGAACGACACTCGAGAGCCTTTGTTCCTACATCAATAGCCTTGGTGAGCATCAACAGGTCAGACGTTGACATTCGAGATAAATTCTTCTCCATATATTTCTTCGCGACGGTAAGAGAGTGTTCGAGGTCTTCCCGTTTGAAACCTGTCCACCAGAACCCTGCATGCCTTAGGTTGTTGATCAAGAGACTCAGATGCTTCCGGTTCTTTGGATGAAACATATAATCCTCATCCGTCCGCTCAGAAGTGATGGCATTGACAGTTAGTTGAAAGATGAAGAGATTTAGAGACAGTCTATCATAAAAAGTTGGTTCAAGGTAGACAACTTTGTTATGGAGTTTCGGCAAGACCAGTTCGCGGTTGATGTGCTCGGCACGGTGCCGAACGAATATGGATTGGAGTATCGGCCTTAAGGAAGGTGACATCCTTCGCCTGCCATTAGTTCCGATCGGTTTGATGTATTTGCCCCAGCTCGCCGGATCGTTTACGCGCGAATTGGACCAAGGTTTCATCCCTAGGAAGTCGACGACTATCCGGCGCAGTTTATCGAGGTTCTTCAATTCCTCATCCAGTATTTTGCTTGCATCCTTGCGATTCTGAAGTATCGCAGAAGCTTTGTCTTCCTCGGACACGTGGCTCTCACGGCTTGTTTCCTGCGACGCCAGGGCGACTTCGATGCCGTACAAGCCATTCGAAGGCGTACCAGATACCACCCACCGTCTCTCCACTTGCAACCTGTCCAGCAGATGGACTGCTCTGGTTTTCTGGCCAGAGCTAGCAAAGTTGTGACCTTCGTCAACGATGATCCGTAACCAATGGAGTTCTCTCAGAGGGGATTCGTAAGGGACTCTTTGCGCTGAGTCCAAGAACATCATTGCCTCCTTATCAAATCGTGGTTTGGAGAAGAGAACAATGTCGTATTTCAGGAGCTCATCTGCTGGTGGCGTAGGCGTGCGGCCATCTCTTAGAACCAGAACCTTCAAGCCTTGGGTATGCTTGTCAATTTCATGGAGCCAATGGCCAACCAAATTTGCGGGGACTACCACTATCGTTCCGGAGCAAAGCCGCACATTCGTGCTTGAGACTCTCCCACGAATAGACCGAGTCGACTGAGTATACATCCCCCGGTTCCGTTCGCAAGTTTCCCTACACCTACGGAAATCCATCCCTTCCGCTTCCAAGTCATCGAAATATCGCTTCCATGGAACCGAAAGCCGACCAGCAGTTGAAGCGGCCATTTCTAACAAGGAACCCGTGCTCCTCCTAACCGGATGGGTGTCTTGCAAGTAGTCGGATGGAATACGAGGGAAATAACCTCTGGTGGCGGGTATAAGGGCAAGGCATATGAGCGTTTTTCCAAAGCCCATAGTCTCCGCCAGTACACCTATTGAAGCCATAAGCCAAATTGTTTCCTGCCAAGTGTGGAAGTGGGCCACGAACCTCCACGAGCATTGGAATAGAGCCTTTTTTCACGGACAAGAGTGCCCTCCTCTTTGTCATAGTAGTATTGCTGTCCAGTTGGTCCTTCAAAGCACTGCAACCTTGGGTCAAGCGACACCCCTGGTTCTGATTCTTTTTGAAGCATAAAGGCCGCGGACCGGCGCTGGTATGCGTAGAGCGGCGTCTTTAGTCCAAGGATGCCAATTGATTGGTCGGATTCAGACGAATCCTCGCACACTTTCCAGAGAAGATCTTCCATTGCAGACCTTGCCCAAGGGTCTGAGACTGCATCGGGGTCCGGCTCTGGAGACTCTAGAGTATTGAAGATGTAAAAGAGCGACTCATCCTCATTCTCAGGTCCTTTTTCGAACTTCGAGGTGGGATCAAATCTACCCTCCCAAGCCTCGGGTGATGCATCCAGCTTCGACATGACCAGCTTCAACGCACGGCGGAGAGCAGTGTTGGAGCGCGGAACAAGTTTGCGGCCCGTGTCTTCTGGCAAAACGTATAATTGAACAGAACTCCAACCGGGATACAGTTCATTTTTTCGAACAAAAGTCCGAACCCAGCCATGGTTCTCCAATTTTTCAAGTTCTGCATGAGGATGGTCGGCAGAGTCCACACCTGCAATACTTCCATCATATTGTCTTAACACACCCACAGGGACAAAATGGTTGAGATCGTCCAGAAAGGCCTCTTTCTCGGAAGCATTGTTTGATCGTGAGGGACATGGCTCCGGCGTCGTACACGTATTAGAGTGCGATTGTGAGGAATCGGCATCAAACTCTCCGAAGACCGCACTCGCCAGTTGATCCAGAAGATGTGTCTGCTTCATCATTACCATTTAGTTTCGGCAGCAGATAGTTCTGAAAACGACCTGGATACATACCGCAGCCGCATCGTCGTGCACAGTATCCACAGCCCTTATCTCAGGCATACTTTCAACTGGAATGTCCCCCATCGCGGGCTCAATTGATGTTCAGGACGAGGTCTCACTGTCAACTGCGGAGAAAGCGCTCATCAACCAGCTGGAGGTGAGCGCATTGGGGATTGCATGCTGGACGATGCGTACGCTAGTGAGCGCCGGAGCCGCATAGCATAACGAAGAAAAAAGAAAGAAAAAAAAAGACAGCTGTGCAAGGCTTGTGTTAGTCACCCCACATCCTCTCTAACGTTAGGGAGACTTTCGTTCTGAAAGTGAATGGACTTTGATGCATCTTTGCGGTGCAGCAGGCGGCTCACCGCCTTCGGCAGAATGGACCGGCCAAGACCGGAGCCTCATCAGTACGGAGTAATATTTATCCCGACGTGGGACGTTGGGGCGCTGCCAAGCTTTTAGCTCTTAATAGCTTAACCTAAATTGAGGAGTCGACAGTTGAGTTTCCATGGAACGCGTTTCATCCTCCGAGGTCGACATGGAAGCACGACAGTTGTGTGCTACATAATACCATGCGAACTTGTGTCGTTCCTCGAGCAGGGTAAATAGCAACGTTCAGCAGCAAATCTAAGCTGGTGATCTGTTTTGGAGGGAACATGTCACAACTCCTCCAGTTTGCCGATCGATGGAATTGATAGAAAGAACTTGCACACATACTAGGTACTACTGACGTCTATAAGACTGGACTCAGATTTTATTACTATATAGTTGCGGTATCTGGTCTAGTCTGGGACATGCCCACCCATATATGTAAATGTCCGGGACGGAGAGTTTACACTCAAGACATGGTGGAAAGAAAGAAACGTAGAGAAAAGGCAAAGAGGCAAACAAAGCGAGGCTGCCTTAAGCGACTTCGGCATCATTTTTGAAACAGGGAAACAGGAGACACAAGGGAGGAAAAGTGCATCGTGCCAGCAGACGCGTCCCCAGCAAAGACAGCATCAAACTATCTCCTCAGAGACTCCTCGACCTCAAACCCCACACGTCTCAGAGCCCTGTCTTCAATAATCGCTGTTGACGACGAACCCGCGGGCCGCCTGATTACGAGGGTCCGGGCATCTCCGAGGCGATTCTCCACCGGATTGCTTCCCACTCCTCCCAATCTCTCTAGCTCGTTCTTTTCACAGTCGTGGATGACGATGGTGATGTCGGGCCCAATACAGCCTCTCCAGAGGGATGCCATCCACTGCCAGTGGTCTGTGGGCGCGTATGAATCCCTGATTGGCATTGTACATGCGTGAACGTCGGTCGTGGTCAACTGGTATCTGGAAACCAAGGCGATGCGGAATGGTTCACTGAGGCGCTCTTCTGCTGACGCTGCCGGTGCTGAGGTAATCGTTTCGCCATCAGAGTTCGCAATAGGCAGGCCCCCGCCTTCTGGTTTGCTTATATTGCGCAAACGTTCTTCTTTATATGGGTTATGGCTTATAAAGTCCACAATTTCTCCCGATATATTGAGCCAGGATGATATAGTGCGGTGATAGTGCAAATATTGCACAGTTGTATCTCCCGTTTCATTAGATGCGTTGGAGCTTCCGAGTGACTTGAGCTCAGGGCCTGTGAACTCCCGAACCGAGTGAGATTTTGAGAGTGTGTTATGAAGGTATTGTACCACACACTTGACCGCATCAAGGTTTAGTCCTTCGACCGCAACGACCGCGCCGCGACCTATTGGGCTTTCTGATAGAGGGGGTGATATCATTGATAGTATCTTGATTTTGTTAATGAACGGGATATTCATAACCATTGTTTCAACACTGAACGGATTTTGCAGACATTGTTGCGAGAGTGATAATGTCTGCAGAGGTGGAAGAGTCAAACTCGGATCATGTACTGACTGCTGTGTGCTTGGAACTCTGTAAGACCGCGAAGGAGGTGCCAATGTATGAGGCCATCCCGGGGCTAGGCAATCGGGATGTGGCAGAGGTGACGTTCGGGGTGTATACGGACTGTCCGGGCTCAACTCGCGGCGTATTGGGAAATAGGTTCCGCTCACGTTGAATTTCCGCCGCTTGAAATCGGGAAGCAAACACTCGTTTTCTTGCAGCAGTCGATGTGCTGCCACCGGCCGCCGATCCGTGTTGCCGCTTGTTTGCATAGGACTAGGTGTCCTCCACCCCTCGTTCGAATATCCTCCTACCAGGGAGCGTGGACCAGGCGGATTCGGCTTAGATGAGAGCGTGTTGTCGTCAGAATTTGGTTTCGCGCTGGAACTTAGGGGCGTGGTTGGCGTAGATGGCGGATTCATGATTCGTCCACCACATCGATTGCACACAGAGACACCCGAGGGGCTTGTACTTATATCTGAGCCGGACGGGTGACTTGTATTGGCGTTTCTTCCTTTTTTCCCACCTCGAGACGGTTTATATTGGTAGCCAGGATATCGTTGCATGTGTCGAAGCTTTTCTTCCTGTATCCACCATCAGCGACATACTACTTCTTCCATGGCATGCTAATGCGGGACAATTGCAAGTGAGCATTCAGAGAGCAGGGGCAACTTGCTAGGTAATCCTCACTTCTGCAAGATGTTTCCATTCGAGTTTCACCTCGTCAGAGAGCGTTCTCCATCTCTTTCCGATTATCTTGGATATGTCCGGGTTTGGAAGGCCGGGATGCTGCGCCGCAACCTCTGCTTGCGTGTGTTGTCGGAACAGAATAAATGCTAGAAATCAACAGTCTCACAGTGTCAACTGACAATCAGAAATAACTTGAGTCAAGAGGATGAACTCACAGTTTCTTGGTCGTGGAATCTTCGGATCTGGTTGACAGAGGCAAAATTGGACGATCGCATCCCGAGAAGAGCTCGATATTGACGAGTTCGAGGAGGTTTCACTCTGTTGCGTTGCTGAGTCTGACGTTATCACCGACAGAGGCCGCTTCTGAGGTACCGGAGAGGCAAGAACAGCAGCGACTTGGGTGACGGGTGGTCGTTTGGGGCTAGCCGGAGAGCTTTCTGAGGATGTTGGTGCTTGCTGACCAACTGAACGACCGTTTCCAATGTTGATATCTGATAGTAGTCGATGTCCATCATTAGGCCGGATGGGCAGCATAGATGTGCCGCCCATGATTTCATCTCCCAACGAAGGATTCGTACGGACCAACAAGTCACGACCAGATCGGTCATGGTAAAGAGCCGGAGGCTTTGGAAGCACTCGATCATAAGACATAGGAAAGTGTGATGATAGAGTTCGTGACAGATGCCTCGTTTATACGAGGTCAACAAGACCCTTTTGCCTCTCGACCACAGCGTGGTATTTGTTCGAGAGAGAAAAAAACCATCGTCATTTGACCTTGGAGTCGCACCCTTGATGACCTCAAACATCGCTGTCGCTGCTTTATTTTAAAACACCTGCCATCCTTTGTTCTTGAACAGGGACAGAACATCAGTGCAGGCGATTTGCAGGGTGCCCGCTGCATTCTGAGGTTGACGTGAGAAGTAAGCTTGTCGAGAGATGAACTATATTGTGTATCTGGTTCTCTTTGTCTGTTGGAACTGAATGCAGCCATATGCACCCAGGCCGGACCTGAGACATTCCAAAATTCAAAGCCTGCGACAATTCGATGAAGAAAAATGTACACATTCGTGTACAGTCATTTACAAACACTATCAGCTAGTGTGGCCTAAGTTAGGCCAGATATTCGAGAAAAGATACCAAATCAGTCATCAATCAGAAGCTGCATAGAAACTTATCAAGTCTAACAGAGCTGTCGATATTTGGGAGGTGAGGACAAAGCGTCTCTCGCCCGTTTCCCTCATATAATATTGCGAAAAAATTGCCACTACTTGCTTAATAGCGCTGCTTGCTTCGTCGCAGTTTCTCGTGAGCTACATTTCATTCACTCTCCCATGCCATGTCGAATGAAACGACACGTGAAGGGGTACCAATGCTGTGGCAGTCGGAATCTGGCGAACGTGCTGTACAGCAGCTTCTGCACACTGCAGATATGGTATGTAGCGTGCTTCAGACCCAGAAGTTCCAAGGAAAGGTTCGTCATCCTCGCACAAGTCACCGTTGCTAGGGCAGCCCTCCTTCCTCCCACATCACCGGACACGTCCGGACACAGGGGGGTAGAAAGCGATAAACCCTGTTGTCCTCCTACAGCCACAAGTCGCTGATACCTTTGAAGATCTCTGTTCCCAGTAGCTTGTGAGCCGTCGGGCCAAGATGCATGGAATCCCTGTGCAGTAAGTGCATGGTCAGCATTTGGAGACAAAATATTCTCAACGAAACTGGGTCTCAAAAAGGCACGTCTCACCAAAACAGAACTTTTTCCGGAGACCCGCATATGTCACCATGGTTCGATGTCCCATTCTTTGGGTTGGAGATACAAGGATCGTGAACGTTCTCCCAGGCAACGCCCGTTTTACCGTAGTCCTGTGTTTCAATATACCCAGCTACCCACAAATGCCTCTCGCGAATCTGGTCGACCAAGAAGGCGTTTGTATCGACAAGGTAGATCGTCCCATGACTCCATCCTGCCGTATGATTGCGCAGCTGGTCGTTCCACTCTTCAAAGAGACCAATCGCGTCTCTGTGAGTCCCCTGACCCTTCGAACCGTATGCTGGCAGGAAAGTCACATCGACCGGTGCCAAGAGAATGATCTTGATTCCGTCCGCTGGCACGCTCGAAGCAAGGTCATTGAGGTTGTCGAAAAGTTTCTGCACGATTCTTTGAATCGACGCTTTTGGATTGTCCACTTCCTTCGTTATGAGACGCCAAAGGTCCCACACACCAAAGGAGACGCTGAATAAGGTGCGGTTTGCACGACGACTCACGTGGTCGTCAGATAAATCTTGCACGGCCTGCTTTTCTTTCTCTAACCATCGGGAGATTTGTGTTTTCAAGTCTGCGGGCGGACTAGACCACGCGGGATCGTCGGACGATTCAAGTTCGCCGTTGTCGACCAGCGCGCCCGACGTAAGGCGAACGGGAGGATCCGCAGATTCCGCCATGTTCTCTTGCAAACAGGAGAACTAAGACATCATGGTAAGTCACCTGGACAATCTACCTATCTCAAAGAGCCGCTGCTGAGCGCATACCTGACTACAGAGTTGCTCCGTCCATAGTTTATCCTGGTGAGGGTTCCTGGTTGCGTTGACATCGCTCCAGGAATCACCAAACGTGACCAGCCGGTAGTGATACTGCTGCATTGGAGCTTTGTTGCTCGTATAGTAAGAGTTTAATGACCATAGCGAATATAAGATGCAGCACGCAGCCAGCGCGGCCAGCACGTAGAACTTCGCTAAGAACCGCATATTTATCGGGTCATAATACGGACGGGTCGCATGATCTTTCTCAATCAATCAACAGATATCAACAAAAATTCGTAGGCAGAAAGGAAAATAAAAACCTAGATAAACGAAAATAAAAACGAAGACAAGATGATTATGTATAGTCTTGCAATCTGACAATGAGCGAGACACACAGTGGAGAAGTTGCTCGCGTGCTCAAATGCTCTTAGCAGAAACTGGGCACTTCACCTCGCCATCCGTATTTTTGATTTCCTGGACACGGTTGCAACAACATTGCCTGACGGCAATCCGCCATCAGCGTATCGCCCAAGTCACTAGCCGCGCCGCGTCTTGCGGATGTCTTAGCCCAGCTTTTCCGACTCGTCGGCCTTTTCTGTAAATGGTGGAGATCATCCTGCAAACAGCCTCGTTGAGTCATGGCGCGTACTCAAGACTCGGCGCTCTCAGGCGTAGTCCGTATTAGAAATTACCGTGCTTACCGCACCGACTATTTCTCCGGTACAGTCGCCCGCTCTTGGCGCGTCTTGGCGGTAGGGCTGCTGACATCAGCCACCGCGTGCCGGATTGGGTTTGGTCTCGCTTAGTCAACCGCCCACAGACGGGAAATTCGCTACAGCCAGACCAAATATCCACACAACGAAATCGAAAGTCAGCGCGAATCCCCGACGACAACCTCCCAGTTTTCGACAACCCGTTGCGCTCCCTCCCCCCGTCTTGACCGTGGATCTTCGTCAAGATGAAGCTCAACATCGCCTACCCGGCCAATGGGTCGCAGAAACTCATTGAAATCGACGATGAGCGCAAGCTCCGGCCGTTCATGGAGAAGCGCATGGGAACTGAAGTGAGCCTGCCATTCACACCTGCGATCGGGATTGCGGAGATGTTGCGGAAGCGAAATGAGGCTGACTATGTGCTTTTTTTGCGTGGGAATCATAGGTTCCCGGCGATTCTCTTGGTGATGAGTTCAAGGGTTACATTTTCAAGATCACTGGTGGAAACGACAAGCAAGGTGCGCTACACAACTCTTGCAGTTGGACTGCAATGCCGTACGGATAGGATTGTTGAAAAGATCAATATTTTGTTCTAACTAAAATTGCCGCCGAACAGGTTTCCCCATGAAGCAGGGTGGTATGTTATACAGTTGGATTGAGACAGAGCGCTTTTCGACATCAAGGACCGAATATCTTACCACAATCTGATCATAGTCCTCCTGCCTCACCGTGTTAAGCTCCTCCTCAGCGACGGTCACAGGTACCTGAACCATGCACAATGGCAGAACTCGGCAGGAGACTAACTGGGTACAGCTGCTACCGCCCCCGTCGAACGGGCGAGCGCAAGCGCAAGAGCGTTCGTGGAGGTAATTATCACCACACAATCCCAAACAATCGAAAACAACGCGCGACATGGTTATCTGACACGTCTTCTGTACAGCCATCACTGGTCCCGATCTGGCTGTCATGGCCCTCACCATCGTCAAGCAAGGCGAGGGTGAAATCCCCGGTCTGACCGACGTCGTTAACCCCAAGAGACTCGGCCCCAAGCGTGCCAACAATATCCGCAAGTTCTTCGGTTTGGATAAGAAGGATGATGTTCGGAAGTTCGTCATTCGCCGCACTGTGACCCGCGAAGGAAAGCCCGACTACACCAAGGCCCCCAAGATCCAGCGTCTCGTCACTCCCCAGCGCCTGCAGCGGAAGCGTCGTCGGATTGCCCTCAAGCGCCGTCGTGCTGAGGCTGCCAAGGAACAAGCGTAAGCACTCCCCTCCCCCTAATTTTGGCTCCCTTTTACTTTGCACTATCTGTGTCTGTAAAAGGGTACCATACCATATTCTGACTAATTTCGTTTTCCGTGTTCTAGGAACGAATACGCCAAGCTCCTCGCCGCCCGCGTCCACGAGGAGAAACAGAAGCGTGACGAGCTCAGAAAACGACGAGCATCCTCTATGCGGAAGTAAATGTCCTACCCTTTTTCCGGGGGGAAGAGCAGTTGAGTTGAACGAACGCCCTGCTGCCAACTTGTCAACGACGGAGGGGGTCCCAAGGAAAACAATGACACAAAGCAGTGGGATTCTGTTATATCTCGGAAATAGAAAGGAAAAAACAACTGTTTCTAATATTCCCCCTTACACCTTCGTTGTCTTCCTTTCTCACCAAATTTTCCGAGATCATGACTTTTCATAACACCAAACGCGCGGTTCTGTGGGATACGGGAGTTATTAGCATGAATTCTTTTGTTTTATGTGTCAAATGAGGATGGCGTATCTGTCTTCGATGCCTCAACACTTCGTGGTGCCTCTCTGTCGTTGAACTCAGAGAATCTTTTAAACCGTATTCCGCAGCCAAATTCACAAATGCCAGTCAAGCAACCTAGCTCCGATATTCATCAAGCGTCAAGCATAAGAGTCACGCTCTCGCAAAGCACGGGAATCAACGTGCACATTTTTACCATCTGCATTGAGGAAGTCAACCCTGGGATGTTCCGTAAGTTCGTAACCGCTAGATACAAAATCCATGCTCACAAATCGAAGAAGATAAAGGGGCCAAAAAGGCATGGACAATATATCCCTTTTGGCCCCATAAACTCTTTTAAGAAACCGCATGGGAGAACAAAAAGCTAACTGACTCGCCATTATGAGTCCGTCTGCACGCCTCCGCCAGGACAGGGCTAATGTCGATGGTCTCAAGTTTGGGGCATAGTTCCTTCTTTTCCTCATGAGGCACTGTGTTCGTCACAACGATGCGGCTCAATCTGCTATTATTCAAAATGTCAATGGCGTTTCCGCTGAGGATGCCGTGCGTAACAATAGCAAGGACCTCTTTCGCACCGTGCTCCAGAACGGTGTCAGCTGCCTTGGCCAAGGTTCCACACGTATCTGCGATATCATCCACAATTATTGCGATCTTATCTTTGACGTTGCCAACCAACACCATTCGCGACACTTCGTTCGGTCTTGGACGCTCCTTGTGAATGAGAGCAAACTGGAGGTCCAGGCGGTCGGCCATGGAGGTGGCTCTCTTGGCACCGCCAGCGTCAGGGCTCACAATGACACAGCTGGGAACGTCCAAATTCCGTCGGATCCATCGCAGCATGCTGGGCTCGGCATACAGGTTATCTACAGGCACGTTGAAGAATCCCTGGATCTGACTGGCATGGAGGTCCATGGTGATGACGTGGTTGCAGCCGGCTACTTGCAGCATATTTGCCATCAGTTTTGCTGTGATTGGAGCTCGACTCCTTTCTTTTTTATCTTGGCGAGCATAAGGGAAGTTAGGAAGAACAGCAGTGATCCGTCTCGCGGATGCCGTCTTGCAGGCGTTGATGGTGATGAGGAGCTCCATAAGACCGTCATTGATCTCGTTAGGCCGAGTCGACTGCAGTATGAAGACTATACAGAGTACTCTGTCAGTCATGGAATAAATCCAAACAAGTCAGAGTCATAAGTATGTAGCAGAAGAACGGGAGAGAAAGAAGAGTCAACGGAGAACAAGAAACAGGCATGAGAAAGGAGGTGGAATCAAAAACAGCAAGTATGCCAGGCACAGTACCATCTTCGTCTCTAACGCTTTCGCCAATTGTCACGCTGGTCTCCTGATTCGAGTATTGCACAACCAATATCTTTGTCAGTTCAATCCCGAGTCTAAAAGAGACATTACAGGCGGAACCACGACGCCGCCACGGATATATCAGTTAGCCAGTTGTGACGCCCAGTAGAAGCCAAGCAGATACTGAGAGTAGGAGCTTCAGAAGAGGAGAATTCTCGTTGGATAAGGATATCACATGGAAAGGAGACGAAATCAACTGATAAACCACCGCAAAAAGAACGCTGCTGAGAAATCACGGGTTGAAACATCGCGTTCCAAAGAAAAGACGAATTCAGGGAGAG
Organism: Malbranchea cinnamomea; assembly: GCA_900128795.2. NCBI lineage: Eukaryota > Fungi > Ascomycota > Eurotiomycetes > Onygenales > Malbrancheaceae > Malbranchea > Malbranchea cinnamomea. The sequence continues at coordinate 63,376 of FQSS02000298.1, forward strand.
AGAGAAAAAAAATTGAAAAGGCATGCCTGTCTGCCATAAGTTGTGCCAGCCGAGGGTGACTGTTGCCTGTTAGCAGTTTGATTGAATTTGACGCCATCTCTCAAGTTGCTCAAGTCGAAACCAAGACGGATTGCTTCCAGTTAGAAAAGTATGAGGATCGTTGACTTGTGGGGACCTTGGTCAGGTTAGAAGAAAAGATCACATAGTAGTCTTCTAGCAAATGACCAGTGGAGTGGTCATCATCAAGTGTCTTGTCAAAGATGTCATCGGTCTCTGACATGGAAGAGGCAGACAAGACAGATGTGAGTGAGAGTGACGAAGAGCAACGGTCACAACAGGGAAGTTCGAGGCGTGGGAAGGATCATCTTTTATCCGGCATCCATCATTCCCTTTCTACCGTGAAGCCTCTCTATGTTTATTTGGTATTTGTTGAGGCAAAAACCGGCCACAATGTACTCTTACGTGCAGGCTTGCGACCTCATGAGGAACGGATTCAAAAACAGATGGAAGTCTACTTTGTCATTCCTTAAGTGATATGCTAGCTACATCAGAACCATCTGTATAACGGCCATAACAAACTGATGCAAACCATCCGCGATGAGAAGGAAAACCGCTGACCTGCACTTCAACCGCTTCCTCTCTCACGGAGCACACATCACAGAGAACAGTCGTAGATCAATGTAGTAGTAGACAACCGTTTGGAACAGGGGGGGAATTAGCAGGAACACAACAAAAACAATCACATGTGAAAATAAAAAAAAATGCTTTACAGGATCTCTTCCCTCGCCGCCACCCTAGTCAATAAAGAAAATAACGACAAGCCTTGTACCCTTTCTGGCTGTACATTCGTTTCAATTTGAAAGAAATTAGACCACGCCAATGAAATGCTCGAGGATATTAAGGTAATTAATCCTGTATGAACGCGAGGTATATCACGCGAACCCAAAGTATTCGCTGCCAGCGGTGATTGCCGTGTAGAGTCGTTGACGCAAAGTCTCATAGCTGTCATATTCCGGCAAGTCAAGCTCTGTCATACATTGGTTAGCATTTGAGCTTCTTCAACTCGGGGAGATAAGAAGAGACTGGGTGTAACTTACGGTTGAAGCACGTATGAGAGCTTGGAAGTCTGTCCTTGTTGCCATAGTCTCGGTGGATGTTGAATTTGCTGACACCATTCATGCCTTCCAGTTCTCTGAACCCGTTAAGTGGTACCTTGCTGGTGCCGGTGACGAACTGGAGCAGCTTCGCACGCTCCTCTTTGTCGAACGAGCGGACAGCGCGCCAGAACCACTGGATCTGAGGCGACGAGGCAGAGTAATTGTGATATTCGGTGTTGTTCTTCCAGTCATCGACATCAATCTCAGGCAATCCAGAAATCAACAGCTCTAGCTCCTGTTCGTTGAAAATAGAGATAAGGTCAGCAGGAATGATGTCGTGGAAACCTTTCAGGAAGTGATCCAGTTGCTCCTTGACGGAGCCAACCAGGCGGTGTTCCACAACGCGCTGTACGTATTCCTCCTTGTTCTGTTCGGTGACTGGAATGTTACGACCATTCTCGACCAGATCAATCACCTGCTTTTCACCAAAGTCGTCCACCTCAATGGAAAAGTTTTCCGTGATGATATCAGTGATGTCGTTCTCCAGCATCCACACGAGAGACTTGTAATAATCCAGATCCAGAGTCTCCATATCCTTGAGAGAGACTGACTTGCCGAGAATCCGCTTGTAAACCGCTCTGCTGAAGTGACAATCCAGAACACGGCCTTCATACAACGCCTTTCCGATAATGCGGCCAATGAATTTGAAGAACATGAGATGTTCCTGATTGACCCCGCTTAGGCGGTTCGGATGGAAGGTTGTCCGATCAGAAGCTACCGGAATGAACAGTGCGTAGTTAGGATTGAACATTCCTCTTGCTAGCACCTGGAACCACTCTCGCGTGACACCACCAGCGTCAACACCCTCTTCACCATGGAAGCGAACGCTCAGCTTTCCGTACTTCATTTCATCCGCAGTCTTGAAGTAAAGAGACTTGAACGAATCCAGGAAACATTGATCTCGCCGAACAGCAAGCTGTAGGGGAGGGTGTGGGTGGCGGGCTTCCGTGCCTCGTGAATGGAGACGGCGATTGAAATAATTCCGCTTATTGTCGAACTCGAGTACCTTTGGGTTCTTCACAAGGAGCGAGAAGGTTCCGCTCATAAGCCGAGGATTCTGGCGCACAAGCTCATTGAGAATCTTCCGGTGGTCTTCAGTGAACTTGAAGAAGAGGCCTTCCATGCCAGATTCAGGCGGAGGGCTTGAGATTGAGAACTCGCGTCGTTGTCTGGGAAGGGGAATATCCTTGACTGTGGTGTTCTTGCAGACAACCATGAGAGACTCGATTAGAGGAAGCAAGATCGTGGCCACGTTCAACATATTTTCCTTTTGTCGAATGACGGTGAGACAGTCACTCAGTCTAGCCCAGAGAGGTCCGAATGTAGCGTTCTCGTATAACGTCTTCAAGACATCGGCCTTCTCCCAGCTTTCAGCCTCAGGTTTATCCTTGTCAGCCCGGGCAGGGTCGAACAGATAATCAAGAGCCGTTAGAACTCGTAGCAACTTGGCTTGATCCGAGCTGGATGGAGAAAATTTGGATAGAGCCATGCCTTGCACGTCAGTGCCAGTCTTAGCTTGCTGAATATGAGGAATAAGGCCTTCTAGGTCAGAAAAGATCGTTTGACTCAAAGCTTTAGCTTGGCTGATAAGCTCTTTGCCGAAGACTTCCCTCGCTCCTGGAACTGCGGACAGATTATTGATGGTGGAGAGGGTCTCCCTGAAAGTTTTGCCATTGCATTCCGGAGCAGCCAGGATACGAACAACCAGCTCGAGATTGTAATCGGGAATAGCGGGAGGCTCCAAAGTGCGTTGCTTCTTCTGCTTCTGGTTCTCGGCAGGTTGCTCCGCCGGGACTGATTTCTCCTCTCCTGGAGCTTGACCCTCTTCCTGTCCAGCCTCTAGGGCTTCCGCATCAATCATGGTGGTGTCCTCCTCACGAGCTCCCTCACGCCGTTGTGCTCCACCATCTTCGGCAGTAGACTCGGCAGTCGGCGCTTGCTCCTTTGCCTTTGCTTTGGCCTCCTCTTCCTCTTTCTCCTTTTCTTTCCGCAGGACGGTCAATGGCTGCGTGACATTGCTGAGAAGACTGGAGAGCTGTTCCATGCAGCTTGGGCTGTCCAGGATGATTTTGCGGTCAAGAAGAGAAAGCAATGAGTTGATCGCAAACTTGTTAGCCCGATTTTCCTTGGCCTTGCCTTTTCGCAGTGCCTTCAACTTCAACGCAGCAGGAGTCTCATGCTCCGTGAGGAAGAACCAAGCGATATGAGGGTTGTACTGCGTTAGGAATGATAGAGCGGAAAGACATTGTTGAATCACCATGAGAGGAGTCACATCATTGTTTGTACCCTGGCTGGGCAAGGGTAGCATCCGTTTGACAGACTGAGGCGTCTTTTGAGCAATTGGAGTCCTCGCGCGAAGCGATAGATGGGCGAAACTGCGCTCCACGGCGGAAATATCCGCGCTTCCGTCTTGGAGAATCGAAAGGAGGAGGCTGATCACTTCAGTTCGGTTCTGGCGGTTTTGGCAAACATTGTGAAGGATATCGTTCAGGTGATGCCGAGCATTGCCCTGTAAAGGCATGAACATGAGACGCAGAAGGGTAGCAACACCAGGCTTATCCAGCAGCTGCACCATCGGACGGCGCTGTTGTTTCTTGGCGGATTCTTCCTCGCGTCGTGCCTGTTCCTCCCTGTTGCGTTCAGCCGCGACGTTGCTCAGGTCGAACTGATAGAGACGACGTCCAGTAAGGGCTCTAGCTTCCGACACGAATTCTGGACCAAGCGCCGCAAGAACTTCCTCTGGTTGGTCAGCCAACACAGTTTGACGAAGTGCCGGGTCGAGAGTTGCGATGAAGCTTGCGGGATCCATATCTTCAGCTTGAGCTGTGCCGCTGGCAGCAGCTTGCCGGCGTGCGGCTTCTCGTTCACGCCGACGACGATCCGCTGCTTCTTGCTGCAGAAGTTCTTCCCTGATCTCTGGTGGCAGAGCCTCCAAAAATTCAGGATTAATCTCACTCGGCTCTTCACCAGCTGCCGCAGCCTGCGATCTCTGTTCTGCCAGTTGTTGCATGATTACCTCTTCCCGGAGCTCCTCGGGGAGAGCTTCCAGGTACTCGGGATCAATCTCCATGCCAGTAATATCGATCTGGCGGCCACGGATAGTAGTATGAATTCGCCTCTGTGGCTCTGAGGGACCTGCAGGAGCTGCTTCGCCTTCAGCCTGTGCTTGCTCGGCAGGTTGGGCCGGGCCTGTCGGTTGAATGCCCTCCATAGGCTCCGGCTCAGAGGGTCCACGAGCAGCTCCTTCTGCGGCACGCTCAGCCTCTTCCTGTCTCCGCCGGGCCTCTTCCTCTTCCTCCTTCCGCTTTCTCTCCTCCTCAGCCTTCTCCCTCTCAAGCTTTTCCTTACGCTCCCGCTCTTGTCTCTCTTCCTGCAATCTTTTAAGCTCTTCTTCCACCTTCTTCTGGCGTTCCTTCTCCTCTTCAATCGCAGGAGGAACCAAGACTTTGAGCAAAGAGTTCACGATCCGCTGAGCTTTGTCCAAGTACGAATTCGTAAACAAAATGCGACTTTCTTCCTGCCAGCGATTGGAGGTTGTCGTAAGCACAAATGTCACAGCTTGCGCAGGATCATCACGAGGGCGAGAAGTAGTATTAATTTGGGACTGCCTGCCAAGACCGAAGATGTCTTGGATACGCGTGGGCAAAGCACCCCGATCCAGGTGCACATGGATGCCATCTGGGCGAGTGAGCACGCCAAACCCAGTGCCACCTTGACTGATCACCTGCATGATCGCGTTCATGAAGCTAACCGGACTGTCGACGGAAACGAAACGTCCTTGGCCGCTGGGGTCCATAGCGTGTACCCAATCACTAAAGGCTTCCGTGCCAGGCCGTCTCTGTCCCGCATGCTCAGGAGGTCGATCGCCACGACGTAGAAGTGGATTGACTCCATCGTCGTTTCTTGGTGGAGGAATACGGGTATGATGCGTTCGATAGCTAGGAACGGGGAGCAGACCGTGGCGCCCATGGAAACCCCCTGGGATCAAGTTGAATGGAGGCGCCGTACGTGCTGGCAAGCGATGAATAGTCACGGGTTCGTCCCATCCCCAGGGTGAATGGATGTCATCCTCGTCTGTATCAAATTTGTTTTAACATTAGTCCCCTTAAATTCCTGTTCATATCACGTTGACTTGATACGTACCTTGCTCATCCTCAAAGTCATCCATGTCTTCCTCTAGCTCATCGATCTCCTCTTCATCTTCTAACCAATTGTCAGCAAAGTCCACAGATTACAGTAAGAGAGCGATGATTCTAAGCTCACCTTCATCTTCATTCACATCTTCACCCTCCATCAAGTCATCATGCGTATCTCCTCCTAAGCCCATTTCAGACTCGAGGCGGTCTACATCTCCACTGGTTTCCCCAAGAACGCGCAAAATGTTATCAATGTCAGGTTGTGGATGACCGTAGCGGTCTCCATGAGACGCGCCATATTGTTCCTCGAGTTCGTCCATCATCGCCTCTTCCTCATCTTCCTCCTCAGAGAAATCTTCGCTTTCCCACTCTCCTTCATCGCCCTCATGCATACTATCATTTTCATGGTCGGCTGTAATCTCGCCAGCAATTACTTCTTCAGGCAGATACCCTTCTTCATCTTCTTCATCGTCCTCTTCCTCGTCTTCGTCATCTTCGTCATCTTCATCCTCCTCGTCGCTCATGTCACTTTCGAGCATGACCTCGACATCCATACCCTCGTCACCAGGAAGCCCTTCAATAGGACCACGCTCATCCTCCTCTTCCTCACTCACCACCTCTCCATCATTCTCCGGCATTTCTTCCTCATCGTACATTTCGTCGTCATACTCATCCTCGTACATTTCTTCGTCCTCCTCCGATTCTTCAGTGGTGCTGCCTTCTTCTTGATCTGGCTCGAACATTCCAAGAGTAGAATGACGGAAGAGGTCAGGCGTCTCCTCTCGTTCATCATCCCAATCTGAGACGGAGGTTGCCGAAGAGATTTCAGTTTCATCCGTCTGTCCTGGTAGAGAATCGAGGCTTGAAGTTTCGCTTAGAAGGAGCGCGGTCTGAGTAAGCTTGTTGAGTGGCCGGAGAATATATTTCACCGCTCGTTTCGCAGACGGAAAGTTCAAGTCAATGTCCGCAATCGCAGAGGTGAATGCAGCAATGAAATTCTTTTCAAACATGGTCTTGGCGATCTGGCGACTAGAAGAAGGGAACTGTGCTGTTCCATCAGAAGATGAAGATCCACTCAACATTTTGTCAAAGAGATCCGCCAAACACATAAGACGAGCATATTTCGAGTCAAGCGGTTCGTGTGATGAATTGGCATCCTTGAAGGATCTCAGCGCGTGCTCCAGGACAAATCTTCGGACGAAGAGGAGTTCCGGCTCATCCTCTTCTTCAATCTGGCTCCGTCTCCTCGATGCTCGTCCGAGTTCACCAGTTTTGGTGCACAGCGCAACAATCACCCGCATTGCCCACCCGGATGTATGCACCCGTTTCTTAAACGCGATTGATTCATCATGCTCCAATGTTCCCACAGGAATGAGTGTGTTAAGCAAGTAGTTCAAGATTCCTGAGCGTGGTTTAGATGGAGTTACTATGAGCGGGTCCGCTTTGCGCGAGAAGTTGATGAATTCCACCTTGGTCCGGTTGTATGAAGACAACAATTCAGCTAGGCACTGGAGCAAAAAGCAGCGATAGATGTAGATAGGGTGGTCTTCAGCCTTAAACTGCGGCTTCTCGGGCTTCTTGGCTGTGGCGTCTCCCGTATTGGAGGTGGTGGATGTGGAAGATCCTTCTCCGGTAGTCATCTCGACATCTTCAGACTTCTCAGCTTCTTTCTCCTTCTTGTTCGGGGCGGGTTCCTTATCGTCGACATCTCGGTACGACAAAAGTTCTGAAAGTATGTAGTGAATCACACCGTCTGGGTGCTCCACGATCGGTGTCTTCAATTCCACTGCCTTTGCCTTCTCTTTTGGCTCTTTGCCCTCTGCCTTATCCGTATCCACTGTAGCTTTCTCGTTGTCCCCTTGTTTGCTGGCTCCTTCTTTATCGTCAGATATAGCATCACCGTCACCCTGTTGGCCATTATTCTCCTGCTTTTCCTGTTTGAGAACAAGCTGCTGTGGGCGCTGGTGAGGGTCATAGCTCTGCAGCTTCAACTTCTCATTTGTAACCTCCACAAACAGTTGCGGCGATCTGAGAACGAGGTGGTAGAATTGGCGGACGTAGCCGGTCGTATCGATCGGCCGTGACCTCCCTTCAAAGCCGGCGACAATCTCACTCCGCATTATCTGTCTGATTGTGTCCTCGTCCTCGATAATGTGTCTGAGGATCAACATAAAGCCACTTTGTAACCGGTCATTGGCGGCGTTCGCCAGTTGTTTGATCATAACGAACAATCGCTGGAGGTTACGTTTCTCACCTAGACGTACAGCAATGGACCGCTCACGGGTTAGGATAACAAGGATTCGGCAAATCGACAAAGCAAGGAGCTCCGCTTTCCCAATTCGAGGAAGGATATCTACGATCGACTCGAAGAGCTTCATTTTGTCGTCTAGCGAAATAACAGGTTCCTCCAACTGCGCGGGTTGCTCTGGTTCTTCAGGCTCATTTGAATTTGGTGGAGTCCACCGAATCTGAACGGGCTGCGCGTCGTCGGACAAAACTCTTTCCATAATTAGGAGCACCTGACCGATCCACGGGCAAGTTTCCTCGGTTGGCTTCTCTGTCATTTTCGTAGGCAATCTAATGAAACCAAGTAAAACGGAAAAGTTCTCTTTAAGTTCATCAAGCGTAGCTTCATATATGTCCTTATCCTGCAGAACCAGGGCGAGGAGGTTGGCATAAGCAGCAATCTTCTTGCCACCAGTCTCGAAATTTTCTTCCATCTGGAGTGAAATCAAGAAGTGCATCAGAGTTTCGCCAACTTCTTTGCGGAAATTTGCTTGGTCACGGTGCTTCAAAGTAGCCGAGCCGATAAGGTCTGCAAGCTCAAAAGTGATATCGTGATGGACATTGAGGATATCAAGGCATCTTTCGATCAGATTGCCACGAATCTTATCCCGCTCCGCGTCCAGATCTTCCACTGTGACCATGTCACGATGCGTGGACTGGGTTGTCGACTGAGCACCATTGCCATCAGTAGATTCCTGTTCGTTATTCAAAAGGTCCTGAATTCTCATTCCCGCTTGAGCACCGCCAGAACGATCAGAACGACCCTGAGAACCTGCCGCAGTCTCTTCAGATATATCTGCTGAATGAGAAGCATTGAGATGTCCAAGTAATGTAGCAATCGGATCATCCAGTGGTTGGCTAGTTGTCGGAGCATTCGACGAGCTACCCGAACGACGCGAATCTCCAAACGCTGTGAAGAACAGTTCGGGTTGTTGCGGGCTACTAACCCTAGGCTCAAGTTCATCAGACGGAATTGGACATCTCGTTGGAGCACGCAGTGACCTTTGGGCGAGACAGTACTCCTCTGATGCACTAGCAACGTTGTTGCATCGATACAGTGCTTCACGGCAAAGGGTCTCATCGTAACCTTTCTCAATCAAGTTATTAAGACGGTCTCTATGGAAGTTGAATGGTCTAGGCGTAGGAGGTGAAGGTGAGGGCGGGACGCTCCCGCGACGATACGCTCCAGCCTCGCATTCTGCCTCTAACACAGAGCGAAGAATGTCGATCAACGTCTTGATGATGGAACTCGACGCATTATCAACGAAGGACGTTCCCCACATTTCCTGGACTAAAGGTAGGGCCGCCATGCGCAGTTCGACCAGAAATTGGGCAGGGAGTAGATACTCAGGTCGATCTCTATCCCGCTCGTTGGCGGCCATAGACTGCGTCTGAGGGGAATCGACAATGTATCGAGCAGACGTGGTCTCGGCGAAAAAACTCAAGATAATCTTGATGCCGCCGTAAGCAGAAGCAAGTCGTGTTGATACCTCCTTTGAAGGGGCGTTCTCCTGAGCCGCTGGTCGAACTTCCCTTATGTCAGACAAGAAGAGATGACACAGATCTTTCAAAACTTGCAATCCATTGCGTTTGTTGAAACAATGGAGTATCATCGTCAGACAATGGGACTGAGGACGTTCTGCAGTGGCTGGTTTGGAAGTTAGTATCCTCACACTCGTCGATTTTTAGGAGAAAACTTACTCTCGAACAAGAGTTGGGAAAATGAAGACAGGATGACAATGAGGTACGACAAACGGTCCTGAATAGAAGACGAGTTTCTCGGGACCTCGGCATTCAGTTGCTCGAGAATTGCAGACGCAATTGCATCCCCGACTTTGACCGCATTTTGCCGCTGATAGACATCAATTCGCCGCTTTGGGACGATGCCATGCCCCAGCACATGGAAGAAGCCAGTAATCGAAGAGGGCAGGGAGCCCAGCAAGAACCGGAGCGTCTTCACGTTCTTAAATGCAGCACCTCTTTCTGATTCGGGAAGAGAAGCGGACGCAGCCTCTTGCTCAGAGGGCTTAGTGCCATTTTGATTCGATGTCGATCGAACAGGTATTGCGGCAGAATCACCACCTTCCGACACATTGTCCGGAGCTGGCGCGTGCGATGTGTGAGCAGGATCAGATCCCAATCCAGCTCCGGTCGCTTCATTCCATGAATCCGGCATGTCTTTTTGAAGCAGAATCTCCTCCCAAACACAAGCAGCATGGAGTTTGCCTAGCTTCTTCACGAGGCTAGCGTACTTGTCTGCAAGGTTCGTCTGCATGAACATGGAATTTTGCTGGCTCGAACGAGTTGCATACAATGGAGGCGTATAGGCTTCGCGAAGAACGTCTATCAAGGTTTGCACGGTGACAAGGTGCTTTGCGAAGTACGTGCCCTTTGCTTTGACACCTGCCGGATCGGGCGTGGGTTCTTTCGCCACAGTCGTCAAGGGAGAAAAGAAGCCGTTCTCTCCCAGCTGACTCCAGAAGGGCTCTAGTTTGTCGAGAGCGTCCTCAGCTCGGCTGAGGACGGATGGCAAAACAAGATGGGGTTTAGTCTCGGCCATGAAATGTATGACTTGCGTCAGCTGCAAGCTCGCATCACTGGTGCGGAAGTCGTGAGGGAGAGACTGCAAGGTAGCAAAGTCGAGCACATATTCCACACCTCCGGATTCAATAAAGTATGAGCAAATAGACTGATTCTCGAAAAAAGCAGCGAGGAACCTCATAACTGGAAAGACGTAATCCGAGGCGGTGAGACCGTCGTTGTCATTGTCCTTGAAAGACCAGTTTTCCACTTTAGGTGGGCCAAAAAGCTCTCCATAGTGGTTGGCAGGACGGGCATCACCACCAAGTTCGGTATCTCCAGCACCAGGAATAGCAGGACGTAAACAATCCTCGATATTCTGCGTGAACGCAGAACCTATATCGGCAATAGCTGACGCGTGTCCTCCTGAGATAGAGAGTTTTCCATCTTCGCCTTCAACCCAGAGTTTGGTTCCCAAAGCGCACTCCCAGGCTTTATACTTGGCAAGAAGACCGAGTCGAGCTACCATGCGCAAGATCGAGCTCATGACTGCCTCCTTTAGAGCGGGATGATGTCTAATTAGCTCATCGAACGAATTCCCCAGCACCCGGAGAAGATTTGTGTCACCCTTCATGCACTTCACGTGGCTCGGGCTTTCAAAAATATCGAAGAACCGTTCCAATGCATCTGAGGAGTTAAATAATTCCAAGCCAGTCGAGTTCAAACAAATCGCTCCGAATGCGAGGGGGATGCACACGATAGCTTCGGCAGACGGAAGGATAGCCTCTGACCCCTTACGAGCAGGAGTTTTGATGAGCCTGGAAATGAGGCCCTCACGTTCGTCCGCATCTTTCGACGGAATGAATGGACGCATCGTTCGAATAGAGCCCGCATCATTCTGCGGATCAATCAAACGACCCATCACCGCTTCTAAAAAGCTTCTACTCAGACCAGCCTCAGCAATAACTGCGTAGCTCGTGGGCTCGTTGTGGATGAAATGGCTCATAATATTGACTGCGCCACTCCAGACGTGAGACCCGAAGATCTTGGCATTCTCAAGAACAAGCCGCAAGGCAGTAAGCAGCGGAGGAGAGTCAATTAGATTCCGTAGCAGGCGCTCAAAGCCGCCACTGTTATGCTGCATGACGTGGTTGACGAACTTGAAAAGCCATCGAAGAACCTGCTGGTGGAAATATGGAATCTGGTAATCAGTAGATGGGGTCCTATATTCCACTGGCATGCCATTCCCTTCAAGGACCAGGTCGAATGCCGACTTCGACTCTGATGAAATTATATCAGATAGCGCATCGAAGCCCCTGGCCGAGGCCAAGGTTGCCAGAGCGTCCCGCACGGTATGAACAAAGGAATCGAGGAACTCCAGAACACGAGGGTGCGCTCTTCGGGCCTTTCCAGTGCGGAGGTTGAGGATACTGACAAACAAGGGAATCAAGCCAGCCGAGACAAGAGTCTCGGGAGTTCGCGCGCCCACACTGGGGAGTGTGCGCAGCAAAGCAAAAAGAGCCTCTCGCCAGTCATCACCATCAAAACCATCTGCTTCAGCATCTTCTATGGCCAGATCGGCCACAGCTTTACGAACAAGAAACATGAGTATGCCGTGGTTAACATTGACATTTAAAGCGGCACAGACATCGCCAGATCTGGCTTTGTGTTTTGCCAGTGCGTCAAGGCATAAGAGGGCAAACGTCTGGCATAGAGTTGGAGCGTTGATATCACCTGCGACACCCAAGTGCACATACTCAGCGAGCTGATAAGCAAGCTGCAGCCGCTTAGGCTCATCTGAGTCCGCGTTGAGTATCTTCTGTTGGAATACGCTCTCTGGGTAGACATAGGCCAGGTTGGTGATGGCTAGCATCCTAATCGCGAGGATCTGCCGTCTGGTCTCTGGAGATGTAGAGAGAGCATATGCAATGCGGAGGCGATTTAAAAGCTCATATTTCAAATCATGGGGCACCTCTTCCAGATGCTCTTCCAGGAGCTGCTCTATAGTGTGGGATGATAATTCCGAAAACGACAGTTCAAGCACTTTCATCCCTCGAGTGAACTCGTCAGGCTTAGTATGTGGAGTCTGCATAGCGCCGTGGGCGGTCTCGTCAGTCGCGGATGCTCGATTTCCCTTGCTACTCAAAGTCGACGATGATCTTCGAAAAGGAGTGGGAGTTGTCGGGGCCTGTGGCCCTTCCCCCGACGTTCCTTTGCGGTGATCAGCATCTCGAGGGTAATATGACATGCGAACGGTTCCCCAATCCTGCCAGGTATCTGGAGCAGGGACGGCGGGTCCCGAGTCATCTGTCACCATCGGCTCATCGGGCGACGCCCTAGTCAGGCAAAGAAAATCGTTGGCGTTGCATTTACCAGAGGAGACTTGTCCCTCCTGGTCAGCCTTCTCCTTGCCCTTGATCGAACTGGAAAACTCATTATGCTTTTCGGGGACGAATGGACGGGGAAACGGTGTCGCAAGAGCATAGACCCGATCTAATTCAATATTGTAGTGAGCAGCCAGTAGCGTCTGGTGAAAGTGGGAGCTGCTGGCAGTCCGCGCCCTAGAATAATAGCGTTGAGCCAGGCACACTCCAAAACGCAATACACATTGGATAAGTGAGAGGGATGTAGTGTTTAGCAGAGCGCTGAGGCGCTCGCTGCTGCTATAGAGACTTCTGTTTCCGCATTTTTCGAGGAGCAGGCGTGAGAAGTCAAGGATTGATTCGACTAGTTCACGGTCCCCTTCGCTACTGAAACCAAGCTGGTTCAGTGCTGCATCACACTCAGAGGCCTGTGAGCCATGGGTGGCGTGGTACTCTTCAACAAGGATAAACCGCCCAAAAGGTTTAGTCTGGGGACCCTTGTGAAGCTCATAGTGATTGATGACTCGAGCGAGCAACTCATCGAATCGATTCAGCACACCAATCCAGTGGTACAGGTCCCCTCTTGGAAACGGCCATCGCCGGGGAAAGGACGAGAGGAAAGCAGGAAGTTCGGCAACCGGTATAGTAAGGGCTCGTTGGGCAAAATTTGCTATCGCCGGAGACTGTTGGAGCAAGGAGACGGATAGCGTCAGTCTTCTGGATGCACACTGCAGCAAAAAAAAAATTTCGGTGGGTTGCAGGAAACTCACAATTGTCGCTTCATGCTTGGTCCCCGCCGTCTTCTCAATTCTCCCCATGATCAATGACCAGCCGGTCCGGCAGGTCGAGCACCATGTGAAGGATCAGATATCGCTGTCTTGGAGATATGGCGATGCGGGTTGAGATGTGTTTTGCCACACAAGTATTTGATGTTACGGAGGGGTGTTGGAGGGGACGACGCTTGAAGCCTGAAAAGAGCGGTCAGTGTCCCTTGGACAAGGGATAAACTCACCTAAGCAGGATCAACGGGGTTGATTAGAGAATTAGAGGGAATTAGGTGAACCGCAAAGGTACAGAAAGAGTGACAACCAAGAAGGCGGGTCCCAGAAAAGGAAGGTCAACGGGTTCAAGCGCACGCGATGGGAAGGGAAATAGCAAGGAGACGAGTGCAGGTCGTGTCCTTACTAGCTTCGAGTACTGATGGAAATATCTCGCAGGCGCGTCTTTGAAAATGAAGATGGAAGAAAGAACCCGGGAAGAGAAACTGAGAGGCGATATGTTTGAGGAGGAACAGAACGTTGGCGGAGAAGTTGATGTTGTACAAATAAGAAAGTGGGTAGCTTTGGCAGCTTAGTCAGGCCTGGTCGGTGGCAGAATCTCCGCTGTTTGCGGCGAACTCTCACCGCCTTCCTCTCTGGGATGGGCACCACGTCAATTGCAACTGAGAAGAGGCATGTCATGTCGTCAAAACTCGAGAGCAGGACGAGTCTCATGCCCGCGAATGATGTCAACTGTGATGAAAAGTATCCAATCCGCTTCTCCTCTATCACTGTACTTTACCTCCAACTAAGACAGCTCGAAGTCATAGGGAAATACCAGTGGTGCTAGTACTACTTTCTAGCGCTGTTGCAAACTTCGATCAGATGCGCTTGTTGGGCCAAAGTCTCAGAAATCAGGCTTGGTACGAGTAGCATGTCCCTCGCAGTAGTATGTAGTTGCTCAGAAATCTGCTGTCCTGCTACATTTAGGCCATACTGCCACTCTGATGGGCCCAACCATTGGTCAAAAAGAATGCTCCAGTGCTGAATCTCACGAAAAAAAAGCCAGGTCACACAGAATGCTCCAAGTTCGTTCTGTTGTCAATCTCTCGTCAAGTTTCTGTTCCCAAGTAAAAACCACAGTCTTCTCAATCACGAAACGGTTATCCGGCGCCAAATCCAGATCTCAAAGGGAGGGCTTCTAGAGGTGAACATCCATTGCTCAAAAAGACATGAAAGGTTCTGGAGCGCTTTGCATCAGGGCCTGGCCAAGATGAGACAAATGCTTTTCAGAATTAGTTCGCCCTGTGGATTACGGTGGAACGAGGCCAACACAAAAGGATGCCTTATTCGCACCTCGAGGTTGTGGCAAGGGACCTTGACTTAATCTTCTACGTCCAAGCAACGACTTTCAGAAGCCAGTCAAAGTTGTATAAGGGGACAAATTATCATCACTGGATCAAATCATGAAGAGACCTTTCCAGAGCATCAGGAACTCTCACTGGTCCTGACTAGTACAAATGCAGCCTAGCGCACTGCGAGAGATGAGACGCGCGAGTAACCCGCTCTCGCAGCCGGCGTCTTTCGGCAGCCAACCGACTTTCCTGGACTTCGCCCTGACTTGGAGCTACTTTTCTTGGTAAACAATCGAAATCTCAAAATACCTCTTCTTTTCCCTAGTCTCTGAGGAGACGCTGTAGAAGTATTCTCTTTTAAAGAAACAAAAAAAAAGTCGAAAAGAAGAAATGGCTTCATCTGAAATCACTCTAGAAGTGAAACCTCGAGGTAAAGTCACCATATCATGCAAGGTGCAACGAGAGGCTAACTGTCGACAATCTTAACAGGAAAACCGATTTCCAAGCTTCCGAAGGAAATCTCGGTTTCGCCAGATTCGCCAGCATCCACCCTCTTTGAACAGATTTCACAGCAAGCTCACTTCTCCATCCACCGCCTGAGAATCACCAAGGCCAGCGATGGGTCAGCTATCCGCAACACCAAGGATGACACCGTTGCTTCAACTGGCCTTCGAAACCGGAGCATCATTCATGTCAAGGACCTGGGTCTGTTACTCTTAACTTACCCCGCATGAGGCTTCGACATTGTGACTCTTTTACTGACGCCTCAGCCCCTCAGGTCCCCAAGTTGCATGGCGTACGGTCTACGTGGTCGAGTATCTTGGACCCCTTCTCATCCACCCACTGGTCCTCTACGTCCTGCGCCCTCTCTTATACCGTCATGACGGCCCATTGCCGCCGCCCTCCAACTTGCAATCCCTGACGTGTCTCCTTCTTGTGATCCACTTCCTCAAGCGAGAACTGGAGAGCATCTTCGTCCATCGCTTCAGTCTAGCCACCATGCCCTTTACCTTCATTTTCCGCAACAGCGCACACTATTGGATCCTGGGCGGCATCAACATCGCCTACTGGGTTTTTGCACCCACTTCGTCCAACGCCACAGACAAGCCGAACCCCATACTGCTTTACCTGGGTCTGTTCCTCTTCGTTTTTGGCCAGCTTGCCAATTTCAATGCACACATGACGCTGCGCAATCTGCGGAAGGAAGGAAGCACGGCACGGGGCATCCCTTCTGGATTCGGTTTCGGCCTCGTTACCTGCCCCAATTACTTTTTTGAAGTCGTCGCGTGGCTTGGCATCTATCTCGTCAGCGGTCTGAACTGGAGTGTCCTGCTCTTCATCATCGTTGCATCTGCTACTATGATGAAGTGGGCTGCTGGCAAAGAAAGACGGTACAGAAAGGAGTTCGGGGATAAGTACAAGCGCAAGCGCTATGTCATGTTCCCAGGTATTTGGTGAATCGCCTGACAGCGATAATTCACCTCTTCGGGGGCGCCGTCATTTCCCCAGACCATTAGAGGAAGGTTTAAGGAGCAGATTCAAAAGTACTTCAGTCGAGTCCACAAATGGCGATTATGAAGAGTTAGTATGAATAGTTAGTATGGCTAGTATACACAGGAGTTGAGAATAAAAAAAATGTGCCCCTGACAACTAATCCAACCTCACAAACATGCAAAGCCGCCATAACCATGCCGAGAAAAAAAATCAGCGAAGCCCAAGAACACCGTCACATGTGTGCATTGTTTCCACACCAAAAGGAATTTTCCACTTAGTTTCTCTAAAACCTCAACTTCATCTTCTGACAGTCCACGGCGCGCTCAGATCAACTCTCTGTAACATCCCCTGCCGATTGTGCCTGGAATTCCGCTGCCTTCTGCGCTAGCAACTTTCTCTCCTGCACCCGCTTCATCCGTTCCAGTTCTTTTTCAATCTCATCCTTTTCCAGTGGGATCTTGTGCGAGTGTTCAGGACCAGGCCAGAAACCAGGTACGGAGAAGCGGTTTTCCAGATTGGTGCCAAAGTAGTACATCCAGCCAATTGGGAAGAGGACATAGAGGCCAAACTAATAACAGCAGGCATTCCAATTGGTTAGCCAAAAAAAAAAATGTCCCAGGCTAGAGATGGTGAAATGGGGAAAGAAAAGGAAAAAATTGGAGGAAAACGACCAGTTGATTTTCAGACGTACTTTGAAGACTTCAAGGTTCCCGCCCTGCAGGCGGCGGAGTATGGCATTGAACATTCTGTCCCCGCGGTCGTCTCCTCTTCGGAACAATGGGTGGAGCGTCAATGCCTCCCGAGGTAAGTTACCTGAGGGAGCGCAAAAGGTCTCAATCGCTGAATGCCTTTTTTTTTCTTGTTTCAGAAGCTGCTGGCGGGGCTTTGCGACAGTACGATGATTCGAGCTGATGGACCGGCACGGAGCTCAGACGATTTAGGCTGAAGAAAAAAAGAATGGAGGCGCCTCTCTAACCCATGACCTAGTTATCGTTGAGCTACTGACACGGCTTTCCGTTGGGCCCGGGCTAGTGTACTAACAGATCCCGCGGGGAGAAGGGTTGAAAATACCGTGATCGAGACTGGGACATCGCCGAAGCTCGCACGGCACTCTTCGAGCTGGCCTGGCCCGAATAATGCTCTTCATGTGTTCGGATAATATATGTTCCGGGTCCGTGATACACCCTGCACGGGTTACGACATGTTCTCGCAAGTCGACCAACGTTGGAAGTCACTACATGGTACGAGACAACAAGCTAGCACTGTGTACAGGTGGGTGAGTGGCAGATGCCATCTAGGGGGCAGAAGAGTCTTTGATTCTTCGTCTCCCAGCTTCAATTGCTGGGGACACGACAAAGATCCAAGGAAAATGCAGTTCGCTTTACCTCCTCGAAAGTCATCACATCTCTCTCGCTACGCCGGATCGTCCTCTACGCCCGCCCTTCGTCGTCAACAGTTGAAATTGTACGCTACACTTGCCGGTGCAGTGCTGTTCCTGATACTCCTTCTATCCCGTATCTTTTCGTCTTCTTCCCCGAAGAGACTGGATGACACCTTTGTTCCCAATGGGCCCAAGGTGGTGCTGGTGACGGTCTTGGACGAGCAGAAGTTCAGCGACAAGTATATCCAGCGCATCAAGCAGAATCGGGAAGACTACGCCGCCCGACATGGTACGCCGCAGAAGCCTTAACTTGGTTGTCGAGCCTCAGTGCTAACTGGCTGTTCCAACATGAAATAGGATACGCGAATTTCTTCGCAAGCATCGATGAGTACACCAAGTACATAGGGGAATATCCCCAAAGTTGGGCCACCATCCCCGCCATGCGACATGCAATGACCCTTTACCCCGGAAGCACGTACTTTTTCCACCTCTCGCCGCACGCTCTCATCATGGAGCCCACCGTTCCGCTTACTTCGCACGTGCTGGACCGGAAACGACTCGAGTCCCTTATGCTTAAGGATGTCCCTGTTGTGCCGCCCAACAGTGTCATCAAGACGTTCAGCCACTTAACTGCGGACGACATCGATCTGATAATTACGCAGGATGGAGAGAATCTGAGTCCCGGAAGCTTTGTCATAAAGAGGGGAGACTGGGCAAAGTATTTCCTCGACGTATGGTTTGACCCGCTGTATCGGAGCTACAAGTTTGCAAAGGCAGAGATCCACGCCCTTGTAAGTAACCCGATCCTTCTGCTGTTCCCGCATTCCATGTCGAGCGTGCGCCCTGCGACCAACGTCAGATTTCCTTGCTAACAACCGCATAAAACAGGACCACATCATTCAATGGCACCCCACCCTCCTCGCGAAGCTAGCTCTCATTCCCCAGAGAACGATAAACGCCTACAGTCCGACATTCCTTCACCCCGGGCCGAACGGTGTTTACCAGGAAGGTGACTTCATAATTCGGTTTGCCGGGTGCGAGACGGACAAGGGGCGGGATTGTGAGAAGGAGATGGAACCTTACTGGATAAAGTGGGCGAAGAAGACGAACAATGAGGAATAAGTGCAACACACCAGATATTCCTCTTTTTAAAGTGGTCCGGGAAAAAAGGTGCTGTGTTCCACGTTTCTTTTGTAGTATAAGCATGTACAGGCGTTTTATGGCGCGGCGTATGTGATCCACATATTTCTTGCGATCTATACCCAATTATAACTCAGTGAACTTTCTGGCAGTCTCAGCAGCCATGCTCGTGGTATCAAGTGTATTCTCTGTGAGAGCAGCACCCGATTGTGCAGTGGCTGAGATGTTCATAGCTCGCAGCGACTTGTCGACTGAATCGGACATGGAATCACCAACCAAGTAGTACCAGACATGACCACACACCGCAACGACGTGGCTTGGCAGGTAGACATAGGCGGCCACGAAAAACATGGATATCAGCGTGAGAACGAGAGAATCTACAGAAGCCATCGCAATAACAGTCAGTCAGCGGTTGAAGAGTGACCGCAAGCAGGCGTCAAGACGGCATCTGACGTACTGAAAATAAATTTTTCGGTCGGTGTGAGCATATAGAGAGCAAAAGTCACTTCATACTGGTAGTTTTTCAGGCGTAACCAGCGGATAAACGAGGTCAGGGGGGAAGGAGATGAGGCCTGCGCCATGCTGTCGAGCCGAGTTTCAAAATGACTTTGAGCGACCGACTTCGGAATGTAAAATGCGAATCAGAGCGACAACGACCATGCTGCGAGCAGATTTCTCCGCCTCAAACCCGTCCGTCCTCGAGGTAAAAAAAGATCAATCCAATCCGTTGTGGGACGCGCGGTGCGGGCGGACCGCCGCAAGAGGTAAGTATGTAATAGGATCGTTCAGAACGACGGTGCAAACGGTTGACAAGAGCCGGCCAGAGGAGCAGCTTGGGGAGTGACGTAATAACTCAACAAGAATAGTCAACTATCGACTCCTCTAATGACAGTCCGACTGAGATTGATGGGAAGCCTTTCGTTGGCGGATAACAGCTCCCTCTACCAAGGGCAGCAGAGTAATAACACTATGGGTTGTCCCTTGGGAAGCCAAAAGAGTCGTAGCTTTGTCAGCTGTCTCCAAAGCGAATGAGTGACAGGAAGTTCAAAGGGGGCGTTGTGGATCAAGAGAAGAAAATCACTGGTGGAGACGTTGGGAAAGGCGAGGAGGACCAAAAGAGAAATGGGGGCTCCAGCGACCGAGGAGGTGTTATTCTGGTGTTTAGCCGGACTGTGGTTGAGAGATGTCGACTACCAACACCGAGTATAATAATTGTGTACAGTGGTGGTGCCCTTGGTCATCTTGTGCAGGAGGAGAGTTTCCCCTCCTCTCCCATGACCGTGGCGACACCGTTGTCCTTGCATTCCACGGCCAACTCCTGTGTGGAGATTTGAGTAACGCCCTTTGTTTTGCTCCTGCTCTGCGACTGCCAATCACCAACCAATCTCGAGCTGTGGCGGATTAACGATCTGCCGAGATCCTTTCAAGGTGCGAGCCGCATCGTTTGCTGTTAGTATCGCTTGCTGCTGTCGTATTGCGTCCTATTCTACTTGTAGGCCAAAACATCCGTTTCAGCTCACGCGATGTTTCAGTTCGGTGAAGCTCGAAAGTACTACATAGTTGAGTATTCGACAATCCTTTTGAAACTTGTTGATAGCCGGCTGCCCTAGTGTGAAGCTCCGCTTGACTTCAGAGATAGCTCCAAGTCCTTGATGTGTGGTGATAAATATTGGGGGGGTCATGTAACCGATGGTGTGAGGAAAAGAGGATCACAGTCAGACGACAAGGACATCGTATTGACCCTGCTGAGTGTCCTGTTTCGAGATGAATGGGAGTTCGTTCCGGGGGGAAATTGACATCTTCACAAGCCCTAGTTGCACCCTCCACCCCGTCTGCAGCTTCCGGGCTCAACGGAATGAGATTGAAACGCCTCTGGAGAGCACTGGCGAGTTTATCCTGATCAGCAGCTGATGGCATTTTCTCCTTCCCTTCCAGATATTTTCCCTCGGTATGCTTGTCCTTTCTGGTCAGCCGTGGGATTCTCGCGCAGTGAGCTCACGTTGATTCCAACTTGCCTGGAATGCAGTGAACCATGGGTGCGTGTGATACCACTGGAGCAAGCAGCTGAACACGTCGCTTCTCTTATCTGGTTTTTCTTGGGCGTGGCTTGATAATGCGTTTGTCAAAAAGAAATCCCCCAACTTTTCAAGTGCAAAACTCCCACACGCCTTGTGTGTTAAAAGCCAACATCTATATAGAAGCATAATCCCATTTCCTAATATACAAGGTAGTCAAGCAATACGAGGCTTCATCCGGCACCCGAATACTGACTATCAGAACATCCCTTTGATCCGCGATAATCAACTGTAGGTTTAAACTTGGAAAGTGACGCGCAAACCTATTCATAGGACATTCTCCCTGATATCCTAAAGCCGCCCTAGATTCGCCGTCTGTCTGAGCTGCCGTTCGAGTTCCGCGATCTTGTTACGGTCATTGTTCGCCTCTGAGGACGATAGTACTTCTGACGCTTGCTGTTGTATAGCACGGAGTTTCTCCGTCTTCTCAGCCAGTTCCTCTGCCTGCTTTTCCCTTCTGAGCCGACTTTCTTCCGTCAGGTCGTCCAATACCATCTGCACTTCTTGCTGTGGGGTGAATCGACGACGGAATGCATTGAATGTCAATAGCCCGTCCACTCCCAGCCGTTTTTTCTCCTCTTCGAAGCGCTTCTTCATGGCGTTTGACCTCATGACCTTCCACCGCAGCCACCAGCCAAACATGCCCAATTCCTTGATTCTGGCCGGCTTGTCACCCAACAAATACTCGTCTAGCCCTCCAACCTTGTTGATGGTTCTCAGAACGCGGTGCGTAACCTTGACCGAGATCCATTTATCCAGGCTCTTGCTGTATAGTTTCTCCTTGCGAACATTGGGCTTCCAGATACGTCTCGTCTTTCCCTTGTTTCTCCCCTGCGAGATTTTGTTTCCGAATTGGATAGTAGCTCCTCCGTAAAGACCAAAGTCGGCTTGTTTGAATTGACGTCTCGGGCCGTATGGATATGGAGGAACCCACAATGGAAGCTTGAAATCTTTTGCGACGACCGGCAAGCTCGAGAACGATCGTCTGGTCGTGAGCGAGAGGTTGCGGAATGCCGTCGTAAGGGCACGAGGCAGGGAAGCCGTCAGAGCACAGCGCGGAGCCATTGAGAGTGGGTAAGGTCGGTTTAGCGCAGGAACATGTCAATCAGAGAAGAGCAATGAGCTCGCCTTCCAAGCGAAGGATGGCGCGTTGGGTCCAGCACAATGCCCGATGAATTCTTTGATGATCTGCTCGTCGTCTGCGAGTTTGACGAACTTCCAAAGATCTGAATGATAGTTAGGGCGCCCTACTCCCGATTTGGCTTAGTGGCTGAGCTAATCCCTGTCCCCATTCAACTGATCCATCTCCAACATGGCCCAGACTAAGACCTGTAGTTATCATCCGGAAGAGCGACGACTTTTTGAGCTTTTAGATTCTCAATCCAAATCAATTCCCCAAACACAGAATCACAGATTTCTAGCGCGGAAAGAACTACGTTGAAATCGTTGCTCTTGGGCACTCTGGTTGCCCACCTTGACCATGGTCCAAATTAGCGAAGTCAAAGGCGACTCGCGTGGGAACAGAACCGCAGCCCACACGCACATCAAGGGCCTTGGTCTGCGTCCTGATGGAACGGCTGAGCCATCTGCCAGCGGATTTGTCGGTCAAGTCGAGGCGAGGGAGGTGCGTAAATCTACTCCATCATCATGACACATGCGGAGACTGATTTTGTCGCGGTTTGTTTGAGCTTCTAGGCATGCGGCGTCGTTGTGGATCTGATCAAGTCGAAGAAAATGTCTGGACGCGCAGTTCTGCTCGCAGGCGGACCAGGAACAGGAAAGACAGCCTTGGCCCTTGCCGTGTCGCAAGAATTGGGAACCAAAGTGCCCTTCTGTCCCATAGTTGGAAGTGAGGTGTTTTCGGCGGAGGTCAAGAAGACAGAGGCTCTCATGGAAAATTTCCGGCGGGCAATCGGTACGAGCTTTTTTTTTTCCTCCGGGTTGTTCTGATCGATACAGCAGTTTGACGCTGACGCCTTTTTTGTTTTGCGAACTAGGATTACGCGTGCGGGAGACCAAGGAAGTCTACGAAGGCGAAGTCACCGAACTGACTCCGGAAGAGGCTGAGAACCCACTGGGCGGATACGGCAGGACAATAAGCCATTTGATTATTGGTTTGAAGTCAGCGAAGGGCACGAAGAAGCTCCGGCTGGACCCAAGCATATACGAAGCCATTCAGAAGGAGCGCGTCACCGTTGGCGACGTCATCTACATCGAGGCCAACACAGGTGCCTGCAAGCGCGTGGGACGATCTGACGCGTACGCAACGGAGTTCGACTTGGAAGCCGAAGAATACGTTCCAGTACCGAAGGGAGAAGTTCACAAGAAAAAGGAGATCGTGCAGGATGTCACATTACACGATTTGGATGTTGCCAACGCACGACCCCAGGGTGGGCAGGACATCATGAGCATGATGGGCCAGTTGATGAAGCCAAAAAAGACGGAAATCACGGATAAGCTACGACAGGAAATCAATAAAGTAGTACAGCGCTACATTGACCAAGGAGTGGCAGAATTGGTCCCCGGTGTGCTATTCATTGATGAAGTGCGTTCCCCCTTTGCCTGGCAAATCACTCGCCTCGATCATCTCCCATTCATCCGTGCCGAACACAGAAATCAACTAATCGACCCATTCTTACCTCTAGGTCCACATGCTCGACATTGAATGCTTCACCTATCTCAATCGCGCCCTCGAATCCTCCATCTCCCCCATCGTCATCCTCGCGTCCAACCGGGGCAACACCGTGGTCCGCGGAACCGGCGACATCGTTGGTGCCCATGGGCTTCCACCCGACCTCCTTGCCCGCCTCCTCATCATCCCCACAAAGCCCTACAGCCCCGAGGAAATCAAAACCATCATCCGCCTCCGTGCCAAGACAGAAGGCCTGCAACTCACCGATCAAGCGCTGGAAAAAGTCGCCGAGCACGGCACCAAAGTCAGTCTGCGGTACGCGCTCCAGTTGCTAACACCAGCGAGCATCCTGGCGAAGGTGAACGGGCGTCCAGGTGGCATTGAAGAGGCCGACATCGCGGAGTGCGAAGACCTGTTCATCGATGCGAGACGCAGTGCGACCATCGTATCCCAGGCGTCTGGCGGTTTCATCTCTTGAGGTGATGATAACTTCTTTATTTTCCTTTTTTCCTCGCCCCCTTGTCCATCCCTTTTTGCCTCCTACAACTCCTGAATGTCGTCACTTTCTGGTTTTCTCCAAAAATTTCACTTCTGATGCAACCATCAAACGATTTCTGTGTCTTATGCAGTTGGGGAGGGGGGTTATGTGTCTGTGTAGACTGCCGCAGTTGCTAGCTATTCGGATCCGACTGTTTGCTAGGCGTCTGTAGAGAAAAATATTTGATTAAACGGATCAATGGCAATGAAAACCCCTTGTTGGGCTCTTGTCTCTCTCTCTCTCTCTCTCTCTGTGTCTTTTTGTCTGTCTGTCTCGCGGAAGAAGATGGGACGCGTCATGGATCTGTAGGATCCATGAGAGAGGAGTTTTCCACTGAGTAACAGCGAAGCAGTCAGAAACCCATGTTAAAAGCCATGTGGTTTCGGCACTGCACGAGGTGTTGCAGTTGGCCTGATACCAACTCCCTTTTTCCCTACCTACTAATATCCTATGTGAGTAAATAGCAAGTACATACGACCATAGGGAGTGGAAAGCAGGGCTTCCCGTCCGCTCAGCCGTACTTAAGCCACTCGCCGGCTGGTTAGTAGTTGGGTGGGTGACCACCAGCGAATCCCAGCTGTCGTATGTTTTTGCTTTCTTTTTTTTTACGATTCCTTCTCTCACTGAGAGAAACCCACCTTTTGTGCCATTTCCTTCTCTTTTTTTCGTCTTCGCCTCGCTTTCTGCAGCTGGCACTGGCAGACACTCAGAGTGAACTGATACGTAGTCACTTCAAATGCAAGTATACTATGTAGTTGTCATCAGCAGCCTAAATGTTAACTTATTTTAGTAGTGTGGTTTTATGTTTTTTTGTTTTTCCCTCTTTCTTTTTTATTTAATCTCATCTCACTGCTCAGATGGAATACTCGTTACCGAGTAGGCCACACAGTGGTCACTTGGCTCTCTGCACTCTTAGGGGTCCTTCTCTCGACCAAGTCGCCCTGGCGTGCCGGGACCGCCTGGAGAAGTCACCGGCAGCACACCTATGACTTGTAGTAGTGCCGAGATACATAGTACATGGTGGAAGTATGTTGTCCTTTAGGGCAGGTTCCTCCGTTTTGCTTGTGTTCCTAAAACTGCAGAGGAGATCTCTGAAGAGTCCAGCAATCATCCGCATCTGACGGTCGAGCGAAGTGCTCTGGGTGACGCAGGCAGCGTATGAGCCAGATGTAGCAGGACTTGAAGTTGGACGTCACATGAATTTTGGCTGGTCCATACCGTCACGTACATTGATTATACGCCTAAAACAGCCGGTGGTTTTCGTAATTACCACAGCGATACATGACGTGCAGCCTCCGGAAGGGTGGCTTGTTGGAGCGAAGTTGCACCTCCACAACAACTCCATCCAGCCAGGCATCCAGCATCATTCCCACGATCGTGACAAGAGGACAAGAGAGAGCTCCTCGCTGTCTTCGTCGGTCGTTCTAAACCTTGGAGCAGAAGAGGCCAAAAGGGGCGTCATATCGGCCGACCACCAAAGCTATCCTAACGACGACGATTCTCCTGCCACCCGTTATCGCCTTGATAGCCAGTCCTCCCGTCAATCCCAGCCAGCCAGGCGTCTATTACCTTGGATCTTCGTTGTTTTTTTCACTTCTTCTCACAATGGCGACACACTTGGACACGGAAGCTGGCTCTGAGCTCTTCAGCAGCTACGAAGCAGAATTGAAGCTTATTCAGGCGGATCTGAACCAGAAACTCGATCAAATCTCCGAAGCAACGGGCGAAGAAAGAAAGTTGGCGATAAGACAGGCAGAAAGAGTGCTAGATGAGGCCAATGAATTGGTAAATAATGGCTTGATCCCTGTGTCTACTGTCCCTACGACTTGAGAAGCGGTTCGCTAACCATGGGTGACTGATCCGTGCAAAACCCAACAGCTCGATCAAATGCGGATGGAGAAGGAGAATATACCCTCTGCCACGCGATCGAAAGTCAACGCTCGTTTTCGGAATTACTTGACAGACATAGATGAGGTGAAGCGCAGGCTCAAGTCGCTGTCTGACGATCGCAGAGCACTCTTTGGGGATCGGTATACAGACGAACCGAGCAGTTTGCATGACCAGCATCTGGAGCAGCGACAACAGCTTCTCTCTGGAACGGAGCGGTTGAACAGAAGTTTGGCCCGACTGCAGGAAAGTCAGCGGATAGCACTCGAGACGGAAGAGATTGCTCGGGGGACGATGGCGGATCTGAATGTCCAGCGTGAGACGATCCTTCATGCACGGAACAACTTGCTGGAGAGTGAGGGCTATGTCGATCGAAGTGTGAAGACGTTGAGGGGGATGGCCCGTAGGTAGTAACTCCTGAATTTCTGTCGCGTTCCCTCACTGGGTTGGTTTGGCTAACTTCCGCGGGCTAGGATGGCTACGAATCGGATAATCACGATAGCAATCATTACCGTCCTGATCTTGCTGATTTTCGCGGTCATCTACAGCAAGTTTCACTGAGCGTTTGGGTTATGCTGGCGTTGGGAGGATTGCTTTTGTCATCATTATAAATCTTGCAGGACACGACTCCGTTTTCGTTTGTACGACTACATATATCATATTTGAGTTCGACATTTCAAACGTCGAACCTAATAATACCACTTGGACGAATGTTACTGATCTCATACGCAACACTTTCAAGATATATGAATCATAAACGCTATTATCATGGGTATCATGTCCAAAAGCCCGACGAAACCCCAACTCCGCTCAAGGGTATAAAGCAAGTCGAGGAGAGCGAACTCAATTCAAGGCCAGCACCATCCCAAATGCAAAATTAATAACCACCCCAACAAACACCGCCAACCCTTTCCTCCAACTCCACACTCCTTCCTCCCTCAGCAACCACAGCGCACATCCCACCGGCCAAAAGAATCCCATCACGCTTCCCCATAGCATGTCATCCAATCCGCTACCTCCGTCATCCGTCAATCCACCTCCAAACCCACCCACATCCTGCATTCCATCCCTCGTAGACCCCTCGTCCATCCACTGATCCTCGAGCCGCCGCAGCGCCTCCCCAGTCGGCATTGTATCAGGTGTATGCGTCAAAGACTGCAGCGCAAGGAACTGGGACCGCAGGGCGGAGACCTCTGCCGGCGTAAACCCCGCAGAGAGCAGCCTGTCGAATCCCCGAGGCGCTTCCTCCGTCGTCGTCGTTGGAAACTGCGAAGACTCGTCTCCGGCTCGCTGCTGCTGGTCTGCGGGGTCTAGCCGGGCCATCTCTGCCTCCGCCGCAAGATCCTCCTTTGAAAGCACAATGTCCCCAATCGAGCAGTGGACATATATCCTACTGCCAGAGCCTCTCACCTCACTTTCCTGCCCTGACAACGGCGCGGCGGCGTAAACCTGCGGGTCATTGTTCCTCACGGGCTTCTTCCCCTTCTTATCGCTGGGATCCAGATACGTTTCCTCATCACTGACCCCATTCCTGTTGCCTGCACTCCCCGGCACAGTAATCGTCGTCGTCGTCGTAGTAGAAGCAGTCGTGGGAGGCTCGTTATACCAATCATCGCGTACTACCACAGCGGGCCTCCGCCATTTCACCTTCAACTGCCTTGCCAACGGCACGCTATCCTCCAGCGCCCGCCCCGCGCATATCAGCCGTAGTCTACGGCGCGCGAGGCTGGCAGGGAGTTCTGCGCGGATTAGCTGCTTCAGGCCTGCGCCAGTGGTGGTCGAGGGGGAGGGTACTTCGAGGTGGACGTCAGGGATGGAGGCGGAGAAGCGGATTGAGAGGAGGAGGGCGAATTCGGTGAGAAGTGGAGATGGTGATTCATCCATATTTTTTTTTCAGGGTCGAGTTTGTCTTTTTTTTTTTTCTGGTATCAGAATGTTGGCACTCGTCTCTCACCCTTGGACTGTTTACTTATTACATGTCTATCGAACTGCCCCAAACGTCACCAACGATGACTGTGGTCACGTGAATCCACTTCAATGCCAGAAAAAAGCATGCATTCGACATACTATTGAACAAGGCAGTTTTGACATGTGAATTGCGTATTTCTATCATTCGCTTCCAGTACTTTCTTAAGAGTCCCTTCAGTTGACCACGCCAATAGGAAGTGAAAACATGTTGTGACATGTAGCAGAGAGCTGCATGACCTCCTCTGCTGATAGTATACGAGTACTCGTATTGGGTGAAGGTCTGCGGGGCCGCGGTTGAAAAATACAAGATTCATTCAGTTGCAAAATGCACAATTAATCCTCAATGCAGAGTACGGCATCAATCCGCATGCTGCATATTATAACGGCCATACCCAAATCCCATTTCATTTCTAATAACCCTTTTGCCAACGCCGCCGAATATTCACAGTGTAGACCCATAAGCTAAGCTGAGAAAAGGTAACAAGAACGGAAAAGTTCTCAGACCATGAACGATTCACCGCAGCCGCACTCGCCCTCTATTCCGTCGGTTAGCTCATCTTCATCTTTCACGATAGCAGATTGGTGTCGATGAACACTTACTTATGTTAGGGTTCCTGAAAATGAACCGGCTACTCAATTTGTCCTCGTGCCAATCCATCTCACTGCCAATTATGCTGAACAGGGCCTTGCTATCAATCAACACCTTGACGCCATCTTGCTCCACAACCTCGTCAAAGGGCCCTGGCTTCTCCACGTATTCCAGATGGTACGACAGGCCCGAGCAGCCTCTGTTCCTTACGCCCACGCGAATCATCTTCGGATCTGGCTGGTCGAGGAGATGACGTAGCTGAGAGATGGCAGCCGGCGTTAAAGTCATTGCTGCTTTCCGCGCCCGCAACTTGCGACGCGGTTTAGACGGAGATGTCTGCTGGGAGGTAGAGGGGGCGGAGGCGGAGGAAGATGATGTTTGTTGCGGGTTTGTCACGGGTCTCGACTTCTGGGCCTCTTGCTCTGTGAGGCTGATCTGATCACTCTGCGATGGTAGCGGGTACTTGGGTGAATCTGCGGAGGAAGGGATGGCTGCGGAGATGGAGGTCTCTGGAGTGCCGGCGTTTCGGGCAAGAGGGAACCCCTCGGGGAGCGTGTGCGGTCTGAAAGCGGTGGCGGTCTGTAGTTCACGTTTCGAGGACTGAAACGCACGTCCTGACGACGAGAACGACCGGACTGTGTGAAGGCATTGGCGCAGAACAGTGCCTCGATTGACTGCTAACTTGGTGACAGATGATGTCACAGGAGGATGGAAGCAGCGACAGAACGACATGACAGCAGCAAGACGGGAAGCGGTCAGCAGTGGGAGATGAAAATGGTATATATAATCGGTGATATAATCATGAGACGGGTAGCGCAGTGCAGTCTCGCTATTATTATTGTTAATGTTGTTGTTGTTGTCGTTGTTTGAGAAGTGCCTTGGAAGGGACAGAAGGTTGGCATTAAGAATCCTCAGCAAATCCCACAGGCTGATTGCTTCGATAATCGCCCGAGCGGCAGACGACAACTCCGAAGTCACCAGAAAGCAGGCGCCAGCCAATCAGCGAAAAGGTGTTTCAACGCAAGGCACCAGGTGGCGTGAATGGGGGATCTGCCACGCCGGGTATGACTAAGACCACCATGTCTCGTGACGATCCGGCACACGGAGAAACAGAGTCGCCGACCTTGTCAGATACAATCACATGACATCAGCGCACAACGCGAGTGATCATTGGCCATCTAATCGCGGGTGCCGCATAGGCTGACTAAGCCAGGCCTGAGGGTCTTATCACCATACGACAGTCCTAGTACTGCTTCGTAACAGAGGATAGAGTTGCATACTCCACCTCCTACTACTACTACTACTACTACTACTACATCTCACCTTTTACTCCATACTCATACCTGATACGGTGTATAGCTTTTTTTGGGCAATGATCTGGCAACCTGTGTCTGAGACCTGCCTACTACTACTACAAGTACTATACTACGATTGATCGGTGTTGGCTATCGCAATGCCGGGAGCCATCGAAGCTTCTCCCCTGACACAACAGACTCGACCAGACACCTTTCAGCCGAAGATCGTCCAGCTCTATGAGACCTTGTTCCTTGTACGTAAAATGCTGAACGAGACCGAGGATGAATCAAGTCGAGACAGCCTGCTCGTCTTTGGTAAATTACTGACGCTGTAGGTACGACTTAAGAATCAGGCACTGCTGGAACTGTCAGAAGGGTTCTGGAGGGAGTTCTTCCTCCTGCCCCCTGATCGATCATCCCTATCACAGATCCTAAACTCCCTGAGTCCAGACGATGTCTTACATATCCATGTACGCTGATGTACCCTGAAAGCTCTTTGCGATGATGGCTGTATGCAGTGATTGACTTGGACAATCCATTCTAGCCGCATACGCGACAGCTGCTCAAACGTGCAATTCAAGAGATTGCTTCCGCGAAGTCACCGTCCAACCTTTATGCGCTAGATGTAGGTATAATTCTCCACGTGCGGCTGTCTTGCACCTTGATTTCGCTGCCAGCTGAAACGATCCTTAGACTTTGACCATCCTGCTAGGGTCGGTTCTGGCCAAGAAGTATACGAATCCAACTTCGGATGTCATCGTTGCCTTGGCCGGCCTTGAAGAGGTGGACCAGGTTGTCTCTGGACTGGTCACCGTCCTAGACGGCGTGATCCGTAATGGGCAAACCAGTGAGCCTGTGCCTACCAGTTGATGGAGCTCTGACATGAACGGTGAGAAGCTGACTGACACACGCGCAGCGGAGATTCGCCTCAAGGCCATCACTGCTGCTCTTGCAATGACCAGCGGTGCCTATAAAACGAGCCTTCTCTCGTACCTCATGCAGCGAGATCTCTTCCCGTCTTTGATGAAGGTGAGCCCGCTCACCGGAATCTCCCAGCCTTGTTAACATCGTCCATGCTTACGATTGTCTCCGTCCAGTTTATGCAAGACTCTGAGTCCCAGACACATGTCTTTGAGCCGTTTCTATTGCTTGGCCTACTCGCAAATTACAACAAATTCGAATTCCAGAACCCTTACCAACTTCGTCTGGACGATTTCGTAAATGAGGCGGCCATTCAGAAGATTGTGAAAGGCGCAGGAACAACCTGCGCCCTTCTCCGTAACGCCTACGTCGCTGTTCAGGACGACCTCCCTGAGGGGTGGCACTGGAGTAGCACCCTCGCCTTCTTTGGTCTTGGGGCACTTGTTCGTGGCGGGAGGAGTAGTAAGCAGCAGCTGAGCCCAGAGGAGGCTGCAAAGCGATTTGCGATGCTGTAAGTGTACATCTGCCCCAAACGTTGCTCGAACGAAATGCAGTGATACTAAAATGTATCATCAAGGCCCTCCCCCGAAGCAGCCATTCTCCTTTCAATGTATGATTTCATCAATTCCAATAAGCTCTTTGGATACAGCCTCGTTTCCGTGACGCCTGAGAAGCGTTCTGAAGAGTCCCCGTTTGCTTCTTTCCTCTCTCTTTCCTCGTACCTGCTCCAACATGCGTACCGGTCCACACGAGTTTCCCAGTATGGTGAACTAGCATTGTTCTGTCTGCGGGTTTTGTTGGAAGATCCTGTGTTGTGCAAACAGATGTGCAGCGACGAGCACAAGCGGTCGGTGAGATTATGTCGACAGCGACCTCCTCATCTCCCTCTGATCAATGGCGATCGAGTCCTAGCGACGGTAATCATCGACATGATGATCGATACTATTAACCATAATCTCCGTCGAGCCCTCGATGTCAGTCTTTACAGGTACGTCAGACGCTTCGATTTGGTTGATATGGGGAAAAAAAACAATAAAAGAAACATCTAATCTTTTTTTATTTGTGCCCCAGCAACACCTTATCCGTCATTCTCCGCCTCCTCACCTACCTTTCATCCAACAAGACCCGTCTCACATACCACTGGCCAGAACTCTGGCGAGCCTTCCTCACGCTCACCCGTTTCTTGACCACCTACGCCGCCGATTTCTCCTCCCACCCACAGATCCACGACCTAACAAGCGGCGTCATCGACCTCATCGCCTTCTGCATCTCCGCAGGGGACACCTTCCTCCCCGACCCGTCCTCCTACGACGACCTGTTCTACAAAGTCGTCGAAGCGGGTCCTGTCTTCACCCGCTTCCGTGACGTCTACAAGGCATCTGCATCCTCGCCTAACTCCAACCCAGGAGCGGCTAGCCATGCCACCACCACCACCACCACCACCATGACGACGAACGAAAACAAGACTCATTCAATTGACACGCTCATCGATGTCTCGAATCACTTCCGCTCTCTCCTCTTCCTTCCTGAGAAGCAGAAGAGCGGAGATGGCGCAGAGACTTCCCATCCTGCGCCGCAGGCCACGAGGAAGAAAAACCTTAGTCCCCGCGAGGTCCATGAGATTATCAAACAAGGCTACGATACCTTGAGTATACGTCCCCAAGAGGGCTTGGGGAATTGGGAGAAGTGGCGGGAAACAGACAGAAAGTTTGAGTTGAAGCGTATTGCGCGCCTCGCGGTGGAAGATGCCAGGAGTGTCGTCATGAAGCCCAACAGTGTTCATATTATCAAGGATGCTACTCCTGGTTCGGGGGGTCACAGGTAGCTAGCTGGTCGTTGAGGGACGGCACATTAGATTTTTGGCTCCACAGTTTGATACCCTTGATTCAGGTACATCAAAGAGAAATTCAATCTGATACTTAATGCCAACAAATGCACAGAAACATGATTTGGCCGGGAGAAGAGATGAACAATGGAAACAAACTACCCCTATAGCTAGACAAAGCCACGACAACTAAGGAATATTCCAGTGATCCAACCAGCAAGACATCAAACAGGGACGAAAGGACAAAGCAAGTAAAGCAAAGGGCAGTGTGGAACAACCTCGTGAAAGCATGCCAACTCCAGCAGATGATAGGACGAAAAAGGGAAATAATGACCATGGTTCTTCACTTCATACCCATTCAATCTGATCACCCTCTCTTTTAAGATTCTTGTGCATCAGTCAATAGCTGCGACGTAGCTGTGCCACCATGTTCTCTGGGAACTTCCATTAGGAAGTCATTCCTGGGTGCATAATATTTGTTGGCAAAGAGCTTCTCGGCATTTTTGCTCATCCAGATCGAGAACTTCGTCAGCTCTTCCCGGGCGCGATTGGTGGCTTGTACGCTCATGTTGGTCTGAGCCAGCAGCTCTGGCATAACCGCTGAGATAAAGAAAAAAAAAAAAGGTTTTTTGTCAGTATATGGATTTGTATAGTGGTGAGCAGGGAAGGTAAGAGGCTTTTGAGATGATTTTCTTTTCTTACCCAGCAGTCGTGCCATATGCTCAGCCCCATAAAGATCGCACATGGTCATTCCTTTGAACGGTCCTTGGCCTTTGTCAATCTTATTTCGATAGTAGCGATACTGTTCTCTCTCGTGCAGATAGAGCAGTATCCGCCCGACCGCCTTCTCAAAGTACTCTTTGAGACCGGCGACGACTTCCTCGAGGATGTCCACTTCGGTGACGCTTTTCCGATTTGGCTTTTCGTCATCCATATACATTTTCAACAGCTTGTTGACAGACACCGCCGCTGGTAGGGACACTATCTGCAAATTCTTTGTGATGTTCTCCCAGTCGTCCACCAAGAGAGCTCTTAGAGTGTCGGGGAGGACAATTCGTACAGACGGACGAGCATGGAATTGGTCCTCCTGTGTCACATATTAGCACAAGTTTTCCAATGTCGGATGCCTGTGGGTCAGATGTTGGGGGGGATGGACCTTTTCAATCTCGTTGTCTTTGCTACGCTTCGTGCCTTTTCCAGATGTAGACTGTCGATCTTCACTATTTCGAGAAACAGCCTCAAGGCCTCTCTTCTTCGCCGAAGTCTTTGCGCGGTTTCGCATCAGCGCCTCCGCCTCACGGCGGAGAGTGGCCGCAAGCTCACGGTTGTCCTCTGTGTTTTTCCGGAGCCTCTCAGCCACCACCCAGTCATCCCACCTGGAGCAGACTATCAGCTTAGACCTTCCTTAAGAAAATGCACGAACATGGCATAAGCCGTGTTGGCGCTGAAGCTGTGCAAACCCTGCAGCGAGAGAAGGGTGCGTGCAACATACGTATTTTTCCACCCCTTGTAATGAACACGATATTCAAAAGGACTCTTCTTGTTATCGGTCTTCCTGATGTCTAGGATCTTGGCTTCGTATAGAATGTCGCCATGATAGCAGAGGACAACTTCGTCCTTCTGGTAAAGCGGGCGCTCAGGGGCAACCATTTCGA
The DNA here is from genome assembly GCA_900128795.2 of Malbranchea cinnamomea. Taxonomy (NCBI): domain Eukaryota; kingdom Fungi; phylum Ascomycota; class Eurotiomycetes; order Onygenales; family Malbrancheaceae; genus Malbranchea; species Malbranchea cinnamomea. Next base: position 97,351 of record FQSS02000298.1, read on the forward strand.
CAAGAAAAAATTTGACCAGAGTTCCCTTAAGCTATTTATAAAACTTAAAAATTTTCAATCGACAGAGCGATGGGCTCTCGCCCAGCGTCAGGTATAAAGAGGAGCTGCTCAATGCAGAGCCCTCAGAACTCAAAGCCGTTTGGCGAGAGTTGGCAAACCTGCAATAAAAACTGCAAAAAAAAGTTGATAGTTTCAGAGAACAGCCTTTTCGTTCCCGATGTAGTCAAAGTGACCCAGGCTAGGTATCAAAGACAAGACAAGAGGAAAAAGAGCAGTTTGCTCAAGGGTGCACAGCAAAAGTTAAGATAGTAGGAGTAGTATGTACTGAAGTTGTGAATGAGCAGGCAAAGAACTGCTCACAGGGAGAAAGTCCCAAAGATATTACCCAGGACAAGGGCAAAATGGCAAGCAAGATGTATAATGTAATGCAAAAAAAAAAAGAATCTTGTCTTCGCAGCCTTTGGCGTTGAAAGTGTTGGATCTTTTGTCTTATTTGGAGCACCCGCTGCCTCCAGTTTTCTGATGCCCCTGTATGTAATGGCATTACAGTGGTGGCGCCAAAATGCTAGCGTTCACGTCGCGTGAGCATGTCTCTCATTGTATTGATTACGGGCGACGCGTTTTCTGGCCACATAAAGATTCTGACTAAGCCTAGATGTTCCTCAAGAGTGAACAACATAACTACCTCTTGTTCCTCTCTTTTTCTCTGTCTTCTCAGCGTTCTTCTTGCACTTGGAGAGAATTGTTGCGAGGTCCAACTGGCCTTTCTCATGCATTAACTTGCACTAACGATTCAAGTATCTTTTAAACAAGTGCCATAACCCTGTGTTGCATCAAATTGAAGTCCAGGCTCTGGCTGCAGTCGTCGAGACTTCAACTGAACAGCAAGCAGAACATGGCACCTTCAGAAGAATCCATTCTGACTCGTTTTCTCGTTCAACCTTCACCTCTTCCAACTGTCATCTCCCTTGAAAAGTTCAGAGAGTTCTTTCCAAAAAAACTGAGATCGCATCCCCAGATCCGGACATTGTACCGGGAGCTCCAATATCTCAGAGCACAAGACGTTGACTTAGTGCGCCAGAACATCGACGATGAGATCAGGAGAGGGGAGAGGCAGAAAGAGGATCTGAAGAACGCCATAGCCCAAACTGGCGTCTCTGGAAGGAAGCGAGAGGACGAAATAGAAACAAATCTGGATATCCAGCTCTTTGGCCAGCCATCCAACCCGCGACCCGAGGATATGCACACCCTGGATACCCTCATCCCGGACATGGAACGTGCATGCGCGGCTATGGAGAGACAGATCGAAGCGATTCAGGCTGAATCTGCTGAGGTCCTGAAGCGGATCTCGACTATCGTGGATGAACTCAGTGACTTGCGCTACGGAAAGTTTGACAAGCCCAACGACTTTGCTGATGAGGTGGTCAGGGGCCTCAAAAACCTGGAGGGCACTTGCGACCGCGTAAGCTCAAACAATCAACAGACTTAAAGGGGGAAAACGTGGGACAACAAGCCTTGCTGGCATACTCATGGAGCGCCTTCAAAAAAACTCCTCGTAGTCATGCTTCATCGTCAGCCTTGAGTCAGTTGGTGTCCTTTCCCTTTTCATGGGTCCAGAGACTTGAGGAGGGATTCGCCGACATAATCCGTCTCTTGCTCAGCGAGATCGAGATCTTCAATGGAATCTGAGCGTGCCCTAAGAGGGGAATGCTCGATATGATCAAACAAGTATGGTGTTAGGGGTCTCCGCTGCTTCCAGTTCACCGTTTCGTTACCCGGGTCTCTAGGGAGAGGTAGAAACCTAGAGTAGCCGGACTTGGATCGGTCGTCCCCCTCATGCCTGAACTCCTCGTACGTGGGCCATAGGGCCAACCGGCGCCCTGGCGCAGGCTTAGAAAAAGCCGTCCAGATGCTTTCCCGGGCAAGCACTAGGCCCAGATGGTCTGACAGGATTTTACCCCAAAAAACCCGACGAACTGTCACAGTAGGCATCTTTTTCCGGCTCTCCTTTTCAGCGATCTTTGCCAACATCCGCCTTTTCTCTTCCTCCATCCTCGCAAGTCTATGTGCGATCCACTCCGCGAAAGTTTTCGGGGTGAATGGAGAACTTGGTGAGATGCGTGCCAGCGCCTCGCGAATCTTTACCCACGTCTCGTATTCCCTCGTCTGTTCCGATAACCATGTTTTTGATGCTGTGTGTGAGACATGTTCATTTGCTGGGCTCAGCAGGGGATAATTCGCCATTTTTTGACGACCCGTGTTCACAAGTTTCCTCTTCGCGTTGGACAATGGCAGCAGTTTATGCAGCAAACTGAACACAGCCCAAACACTGAGAGGCCGCCCTGTGCGGTGTTTCGATGCACTTTTGTTCTGGGGCCCGTGATCTCCTGAGCTCCCTGGGATTCTATCCGGTAACGTCGTTGGCTTGCTGAAGGAAGAAAAAAATCTCGCAGCGTTTCCTGTCTCAGAAAGAGTTGCAGTCACGGAACAACCATCGTGTTCTGCGAAATATTTGTGGATCCCTAAAACTCGAGCCCCGAGATTAAAGATGCAGTTAGTAAAATGCAGAATTACAGATGTGTCAACGAGTCTTGCTGGTGGATGGATGAGTTTGTCTTCTCACAGTTTCACACCTTCCCATGTGTGTGGACTGGTATAGACGATGCCGCCCAGATCCCTTCACATTCATTGTATCAGCAACAATGGGATCTCGGCAAATACCACAGACTCTCAATCGTCGTGAATGGTAGAATGGCCATCTTGCCTCCTATTCAGGGCATGGTCTGGTGGACAGGAGGCAACTCGCGTGCTGAATCTCAGTATGGCCCACTAGGGGTGTGTTGTTGAGTTTTTTCCCCATTGCGGTTCTTTTACAGGACATGTAGACTATACAGTATTGGCATTTCTTTTCTCCCTGAAACTTATTTGCTGGTTCTATCTTAATATGAGAAGCTAACCCACGTTGAGTTGTATACAATACCATGCTCACCTGGCCCCAGGGCCCACCAACTTTGTATAAGAAATGTAACAAGCAAATTTTCAGTGCGACACGTCACAGAAGTGCAAGAATCATGGGACCTCTGTTCCGTTTGCAACATCCTACGTCTCCAAGAGCTTGTCTCTGAATATCGAGAATTAAGGCATTGGCTCCATTAGTTTCGTTTTGATATAAAATGGATTTACTTATTTCAATGCATTTCCGACCCCCGTTTGTTAGCCCTTGCGCCTCCTGCCTACATTAGTAGTATCAACTTATCTAGCGCCGCTCTATCAAAGCAGTAAAGCACCATCTATCGTTCAATAAAGCTTGGGATATCATCGACTTTCGCTTGACCGACAAGGATTCCTAACAGCAAGGGCATCAGTCAGCTGCATCCGATTTTTTTTTTCCGACTTGGTTAAAGGGTTCAACACGTACGATAGACAACGGTAAAGAGAGGGAAGTCATCCTCCATGCCTTTCTTGCTCAGAAACTCATTGACTTCCTTTGCAGTCAACGTGCCCTGCAGCTTCTGCCCATTCAGCTCCTGCTGCTCTACCTCTTCTACACTCATGCCTCGTTCCACGCTGAGCTTGGCACAGCGATGGTTGCGGCCACCGTTGCAGCTGGTGATCAGGTCTGCAACACCACAGCTCTCTTCAGTGAATGTGGCAGGGTGGACGGTATTGCCAAAGAACTGCTTGCCAAACCGGACCATCTCTAGTAGACCAACGCGCATCACGGCTGCCTTGGCATTATCTCCCCAGCCTTTGCCGTCCACAAATCCTGCGGCCAGTGCAACGATGTTCTTGAGTGCTCCGCCTAGTGAAACACCTGCCACATCGTGCACGACACGGACATGGAAGTACGGGCGGTGGAACAGCGTCTTAAGGAGAGCATGGTCAACTGGAGGATAATCTGAGGGCATGGGCTGTAGCGTCAACGATCTGCCAGATGAGTCTTTGTGCTCGAATTGAATGATCTCGGGAATATTGACAGTTGATGACGCTGGCGAATCACGTGGTGTGGGAGCCTTGGAGTCAAGATGCGGAGGATCATACGCAATAGTGGTTTCTGAGTATAGACCCTTTGCAACTTCACTAGCAATATTTGCTCCTGAGAGAGCACCACAATAGATGCCTAGTTCTTTGCCAATAACCTCGGAGAACAAACTGATCCCTTCTTCTGTGACATTGACACCCTTGATGCAAGAGATGCCGCGGGCATAGGGCAGGATGTGGCCTTTTAGCTGTGCACAGATACCTCCGATAAACTGGTGTGGAAGGTTGAAGATCAAGATTGAGGAATTCTTGACAGCTTCTCTGAGGACTGGATTTGCATGGAGATTGTTGGGCAGCGTGATATTGGGCAGGTACTTCACATTCTCATGGAAGTGGTTGATCAGATCGGTCAGATTCTGGGGGCCAGAGCACAGAGGATTCGAAGCATCATAGTGCCTTGAAGCCTTGTCCAGCTGCACTTGCTCTTCATACACCCACATCTCCACCGCAGGGTCGAACAGGTCTGGGTTGGCCGCAGCATTCTCGGCGACGATCTTGGAGATAGCAGAGCCCCTGGTCGTGTAGAAAAAGACTGGTCAGCAGCCGGTTGCGGGGATGTCAAGGGGGTCTTTTTCGCTTAATATATATTACCAGTTCCCTGAGCCGATAACGGAGATCTTATGCCGTCTTCTGTAGGGGGTTAGGTGTGCCATGGTGCTGCGGGGTCGAACCAACGACGGACGCAGCGGGCGGGACGAGGCGAAAAGAAGACGAGGAGCGTGTCTAGCTGGCGCTGATACGTCTGGACGTAGACAGGAGACGGCAGGGCAGCAGGGTCTGAGGGCGAGCATCAACAGGCGGACAGACTGCGAATATATATCTTTATAGTAGTAGTAAAGCCAGAAAGCAGCCCTTTAAAGGAGAGCGAAAGGGAAAGAATGGGAGAGGGGCCGTGCGTAAGCGGAATCCATAGAATCTTCTGCCATGGACCTGCAAAAAAGTTTCCCTTGGGGCGGGCCAGACCGCATCGCATCCCTGATTTCTTTTCTGTCGCCACGACCTTGGAACAGCTTCATCGACCATTCTGCCCGACTGCACCAATGCCCACCGTTCCTCTCTATCCGCCATGCTCGGTCGCGCAGAGGAACCAGCCCATCGATGCGGCGCACAATCCTCTCCCCCATCTCCTGCAGACCCCTTCGGGCTTCGCGATCCTCGAACTCCAAGGCACAATCAATCTTCCGTCCGTGCCCGTGACGAACGATGAACAAGGGGAGGTAGAATCTGCAGACGCGCCAGCGGCATCAGCCCAGTATCGGACCCCCATCGGTCGCCTCGTCTTCCCGGATTATGACAGTAGCAAGGACCCAAGCGACAGTGCCTGGCAGAAGCGCGTGCACCTGTACGTTGGCCGGCATCAACGGTTGACTGGTGAAGTCAGAAAGCTCCAGAAACCGCTCGCTGTCATCCAGCGACGGCGATCGAATGACAGTGAAAATAATAATAAAAATGGGACTGAGGGCGAAGCAACTACTGCTGAAGACGAGCTGGAGATAGTCGAAATCATAAAGCACAAGATCATCTTCTCGTCCAGGCCTGAACCTTTTACGAATCAATTTGATTGATGATGGAGGCAGTCTTCCCGGATTGTTTTTGACTACGACTTTGTGCTTTAGGAGGATTGTCTCTCCCAGCTCGAACAGAAATATGATTCAGCCTCCATGCCGAGATTCAACAGAGAATCAAACGTCTTGAGTCTGCAATTCACGTCAATACATGGCGACATTGAAACTGCTACGAAAGAAGGGCGTGGAACTTAAAATGCATACCACTATCTGAGAAGAAGCTTCTGCATCCAGCCTCCCTGCTTGAAGTGGAGCTTCTTCCCCAAATCGTGTTCTGTGCAGCACGACCATGACTTTCTATGCCCGTCATAGGGCTCTGTGTCGAGCCCGGATCGGGTGTAATCGCAGATCCTTCGAAACAGAGGAGACTGGATCGTTTCGATTCCCAGATTTTTTGTACATTCTTCCGCGTGATGACGAGTCATGGCCGCCACCCGTCATCACCAGACATGGAGCCTTCTGTATTTTCTTCTGGTGGTAAAGCTAGAGAGAGCTGAAATCTGCGGGACTACCAACACTCGACACGCAATTCTCCACAGATGGTTATGCATTCCAGCAGTCACCACCTCCACGCGTATCAGCATCGAAGCAGAGAATTATCGACAATCTAAAACGTCGGGATGACCTCATTACTTTAAATGAGCGTTGCTGCACGGAGGATGTGGTGGATAGACTTTTGTCTTCATTGACGTGCTTTCGCGCTTTGAAAGGGTCTAGGAAATTGACGCTGAATGCTTCAAGGCCTTTTTTTTTTCGGCGCTTCTGAACTCTGCAGTGCAGTCTCTAGTATCTCTACAGAGAGATTTGATTATGGCTATCAGTGCTCATTCTTAAAAAAAAAAAAGTTACCATTACAAAATCGTATCCATGTCTTCAAAATATGTACATACGTACATCTAAACATGCAAAAGCGCCAGACACGTCCGATCATGTTAAACCCGGCGAAGCGAGAATTATTCCTTCGCTCTATCCACTGCTTCGTGGCACAAGGGTCAAATCCAACAATCACGTCGAGGAAGAAGGGTCAAATCAAGGCACGGAAAGCCTTCTGTCGATGTACATATGGTGTGGAACAAGATGGCTAAAGCAGTAAAATCCACAAAAGAGAAAGTGAGGAAGCCCAGTCGAACCAATATACTGGTGGGATATTATTATTTGTCTCTTAACTGTCGAATGACCAAGAGGATATGAAGCTTGTATGACGATAAAAGTGCACAGTAGACCAACGTGTCTAAACCCAACTGGTGGACGCAAGGAACTGCTCTAACTGTTGCTGCCAGAGAGTCGGGTTTCTGCATCCAAGTGAAGGTGTCCCGCAGCGTCTACTCGTCAAAGGCCTTTTTCAAGTCGTGCCATTTCTGTTTGAGCGCTTCGTGACTCTCCGAAAGCTACATCGAAGTCAGCAATAGACAACACCGTAACACGCCAATTCAGCACAATGTGCTTACCTCCGCCCATTTCATCTTCGTTTCCACCAATTCCTTCTCCATCTCAGCCATCTGCTCCTCCATCGATCGATTCTCGTTCTGAACCTCAATATTTCGCTTCATAATGCGGTCCATCTCGGTCCTTAGCTTCTCCTCCACTTCGGCAGGTTGACGGTCAATCACAGCCTTCAGCTCCTCGATTTCAACTTTGAGGCTCTCGTTTGCGTCCTTGAGTTCTTCTTTCTCCACCTTGATTCGTACGAGTTCCGATGCAAGCTCCACATGCTCTCGGTCGGACTTCTCGGCATGCTCCTCTAACGACCGTATCCGCGCTGCTTGTGTCGCGACTGTGTGCCTTAATCCTTCCAGTTCAGCAATCTGTTCTTTTTCCACACGAATTTTTTCCTCCCATTCCGCCGTGTAGGTTTTGATCATTTCCTGTGTAAGCGGTACTGAGCAGGCATCGTCAACCATAATATCTGCTCTGTAAACTTCTTTGTCGCTTGGGCCAGAGCTGCCAAAGAAACCGGATTCGAGGATGGAGCTAGCCGATGGTTGCTGATCGATGTAAACATCGAATAATTTTTCTTTCAGAAAAGTGGTGAGAGCAGTCATGTCGTCCATTGCGAGAAGGGTATCAACATTGCGCCGCATGATTGCAACTGCAAAGCGGAGAAGAGTACTTTCCAATCCGTATACGAATATTAAATCGTAGATGCGAAGCACAAGTTGTAGCGGAAAGCGATAAGCAAATAGCGTCAAAAACCATTGTGTGGCGTATATTTGGGGCGTTACACCACGACGGCGGAGATGGCAATATAATGCCGGTTCCAAATCTTCTAACAAGCGTTCGAACTGGTATAAATGGAGATGGAGTCCAGGCATATCTTGGATGAATAGATTGCGCAGGCCGTACTGGTTCATCAGTTTGACAAGAAGCGTAAACGCTTCACCATCCTCGAGCTGCGATATAGTTAGCGAAATACGGCTGAGTGACTGATGACCAGGGCAAACGGCTCACGTTAAATAACAAAGGCATCACGATGAAGTTTATTCCCTGAGCGTAACCAACCCCTTCATCGTACAAAGCATAGGCTTTGCAGACCCCAAACAGTCCCTCCTGGTTTCGCTGAGACAGAAAGTATCTTGAATAGCTGGTCCGCGAACCCAAGTCACGTCGAATAGCTTTCTCCAGTTTTTGAAGTGCCGCAGCTTCTTCTTTGGCTTTCTTCTTCCGAACCGCTTCCAGTGCAGCTTGAGCCTTGACAACGGTCTCAGCGTCTCTTTCCCCATTGGAGCCAGGAGAGGTTATGGAGGTAGTCGTGGGAGTCGACTGTTCCGAATGCACCGATGACCTAGAGGAAGTTGTAGAGTCTTTTTCCTTGGAGTTGCCATTTGTCTGTCCAATAAGTGAGGTGGAGGAATTTACGCTCCAGTATCGATCTCGCTCCGACCCACGCGACACGAGTTCTCGATAAACCTCCTCGAGCTCTGGGTTTCTACTATCTGCAAGAACTTGCCAAATTACTCCACGAATAGTCTGCGGTATTCCTCGTTTTATGGCGGCATTCAGCTCCTCGGCATTTGAACCCTTGAGTGCGCTGGGCCCATGGTTCACAACGTCTTGCCATAATTCCCAGTTCACTGGTGTAGCTGCATCGCTTGCTGCTGCGGAAATCCCGGCGACAGTTCCAGGAGCAAGATTTGGGTTGACCGTTGGAGGAAGCGGCGAAGTTCCGTTGACGGAAGGCTGACTAAGGGGTGTTCCGCCAGCTTCTTGCTGCTCCGATATGCTGGAAGGGCTCCCGGATACGCTTGGGCGGGATTCATCGAGCGACGATTTAACGCTGGAGCGTTCATCACCAGTGGCACCTTCTTCTCGTAGTCTTAATAGCCTGAATTGATCCTTCAAACTGTTTCTTGTCTGCCGCTTTGAGTCTGTGCTTCCTGCATCTCCATCGCGTCCCAGAAGTTCAGGGTTGCTAGAAATCGTGGATACTGAAGCTCCAGTGTTCCTCCTATTCCCACGTGGCTTGTTTTCCTTCTGTGAACTAGCTCCGCGCGACAGCCACGAGAAAGGACCCGTGAGTTTCCTAGGAGGGGGCGGCGGAGCTGGAGTCTGTGGTAAGGATTTATTCACGGGTGGAGGACCCCACGGAACTGACGGAAGAGAGGGGGAGAAACCTTGAAAGAATGACCCTTGTTTAAGATCTCGAGGCGGCAAAGCCGGGGGACTGGTGGAAGTCTGATCGACATTCGATGGGGATTTATCTCCTGTAATTGCAGCGTCCACTTCATCATCTTTAGGTCCTGAGAGGTTAATTTCGTCCAAGGAGGACGTTGAAAGGCGATGAGCGGTCAAAAGGGGGGATTTGGTTTGCTTTTGCTTCCGCGTTGTTGAGTCGTCGCTCAATTGTGACACTGGTGATGTGACTATATCTGGATTTCCTTCTTCATTGTCCTTTGCAGGAGAACGAATGGGTAACGGAGGTGCTTCGGTCGCCTTGGGAGTGGTAAGAGATCCGTTGGAGAGTCGTCTACCCGTCAGGGAACGGGTGCGAGTTGCGCTCGTGGGCGTCGGCACGTCTGAATCATGGGCCGCAGTGTCGCGAGCATCCTCGAAGGTATCCTAAAGGGAAAATCAAACCATCAGTATCTGCCTTCTAGCCTACGAAATGCGTACGGGAAAGGCTTCGATAGCTACCGTTTCATAGTCTGGACCGTCACCGTTGGAGGTCATCGTCCGCGTTCGAGTGGCTCAGGACCAGCAGGATTTCCGCAGCGCGTAAAACGGGGGGAAGGCAAGAAAGTGACTGTATAGGGAAGAGAGATTTATAAAAAAAGAGAATATGTCAATGGAGGAACGAGCAGGCGAGACACTGAGATGATGGTGAACGGATGTTGCTCGGGACGTGTTCAGACAGCGGCATGGACCTCTGCGGCAGGTAGGAGGGAGGCAGATTGCATTCGGGGTAGGCATACCTAGCGGGCAAGGGGGAGATGCCGTGGAGTGCAATACCTAGTTCATTATTATTTCGTACTTTGCTTCTGAGAAAAACCCCCGAGGGTTGAACCGGTCGTAAATCGCGTCTTAAAGATGGAGGAGACGATTACCGAGTCAGTCTTGGGGAAAGGTCATCGAAACCGACGCGGCGAGGATCACCCTAAGTGAAGAGCCACGGAGACTCCCAAGACATTATATTGGCCCATCAGATCGGCACCAAAGTGTTGATCCCTGTGTCTAAAATAATTTGCAAAATCCCAGACTGTTCCATCTTTGTCCCAAGTTAAGTTACAGTTACAAATTAGATTAATTTTCACCACCCCTGCGACCGTAACTTAAAGCGAGAACTTATTTACATTATCATGGCAGCTCCGTAATGTAGTCTAATTTTTTCGGGACTATACAAAATATTGGAGGGAGGTGACATAGGCAGAGGTCTCATGTTGTGATCTGGATGCAGACCTAGAAGCAGTATGGTAGTACTACATATTGTACCATACATCGCTTCATACTCTTTGTCAAACCTCACAGTTACTCTCCTCGTCAATCATGTACTGATCGACTTCTGAAGATCTTCCCATCGACCCATTCTGAGCGGATCAAGCCGTTTCAGTTGTGAAAGCCAGGAGGAAATGTCATGCTTTACCCCATCCGACAACGGACCGTCAAGCTTCGAAACCAGCATGGTGCATTCAATCAGGGCCTGATATATCCACTTGCAATCTCCTTCCTCTTCCAAGATTTCTTTGATGGCGTCGATTTCTCGAGTGAGATACTCGATCCGCTGAGCATCTTTCAAGTTAGGGGCCATCGACTCCGCAGCTCTGGTCGGGTCGAACGTGCACATCAAATACTGATGGTAGAACCAAAGGGATTGGTCGTAAGGGTCAATCAATGCACGATGGATCAATCTTAGTTCTATGACGAAGCAGTGAGAATTTGGTCGACAGCGTATATTCCTCGATGCTGCCTCAAGGGTGTTGAGGAATAGAGGGGGCTTACCATCATCTAACATTTTCTGTCTGTCTTCGTCACTGGCTGACCGTTCGTTTAAGATCTTCAGAATCAGTTGGCTACGGTTGTGCCAGGCGGAGAAATTCGACAAATTCGTCCCAATCATCTTTGCAGTGTAGTCCAGTTCGTTTTTTGCTATGCTATCCCTTTTGCCGGCAACCGGCGCGTCTCCTTCGTCACCTAAAGCTTCGGAACTCAGCGACTCGAGAGCCGCTACAACAAACCTTCTGTAGCCCCAACCATGAAAGTTCCTGCTGTCCAGACTGAGCATCTTCGATACGAGGACCAGTTCCTGCTGCCAGAGTCTCCGGGCATTGGCGGCGGTTAATCGCTGGGTGGCCTGCTCCAAAATCCATATTCGGTGATTCCAGATCCAGTAGCACTTTGGGAATTGCTTGAGCAGAGGGAAAAGAAACTCGAGATCCTCCTGGATTAACCTTCCAACTCGATCACTGTGGACTGCAAGTGAGAACATGTGCTGTAATATCTGGCGGCGATAGTTCCATATCGTATAGTATTCGGGGTTTTTCACGAGGAGCTCCGATACTTTATCCAACGCCTCTTTGGAGCAATCATGTTCACGCCTCTGTTTGCAGGTCAATGAGAAAAACCGTACCGTACTGCAAAAGGGTACAAACAGAGGCAACCATAAGAGTATTGTATGCATGTACCTTTTTGAGAACGTGCGAGACAAGATTTTTATATTCTTCTATTTTCTGAAGCTCTTTCTGACGCGTCTCTTGAGACCTATTGGCAGCAGTCGCGCTTCGGGGTACTCCATGCTAAATGGGCCGGCATTAGTCTTCTCTTCGTCTTCTCCTCGACCTGTGGTCGTCTAGTTTCCACTGACAGATGACATTGTTGCCCTGACTTGAAAGGTATTTGCATCAAAACCAGGCTCTCCTGGCCAAGGATAAAATCAGAGTTGTCAAGTATTGCTACTGAAACAATTCTCGCGGGTGTCAGCAGTACTACGTAGTAGTAGTATGTAGTAGTAAAAGTCGTAGTAGTAGTACTCCGTCCTCTGGCCTGTCACTGAATTTCCTCTTCCGATATAGCGTGCCCAATCGGGTTAGGCAACTCGAGCCGCGCTTTGAAAGGAGAGAAGCCCTTTCTCCACTCGCTGCTTCATCGACCTGTGCCCATGTGTTCTTTCGTTCCTCTCTCACCTTGGACGACACCGACTGCTTCTCAATCTCATGAGATAGTGTCTGTCCATGTCCGGTTGAACTGCCTGCTCGCTTGCTGCCTGTCTATGTCCACTCGATGTTGTCTTTTCTTTCTTCCTCTGTGCACAGTCCTCTGACGCCTCAGGTGCAATGGGCTGCTGGAAGTGTGAGATCATGGAGATAGAGATACCCGCAGGTTTCCCTTTATGATCACTGATGTTGCAGCTCCTGACTGACAGGGAGGAGATGATTACATGTCGCCTCATGAGCGATTCTCGCCCTTGGTGTGATCATCCCGTGCATTGGTGCTAAGGAGGGTTACATCCACTCTTCCAGCTGCAGAATTGTTCACCCCCAAGACAATATCTACTATGTCTTTCTGCGTGCCATTGGCCTGTCGCAAGGCACAGCGCTTTCATCTTGAGCATTGGCACGAGAGGAGAGGGGGAAGAAGGTGCCAGATACACTGAGCAGGGGAATGGTAATACACAGACTTACATTTGACCATCGCATCCAGGGAGGCTGATGGGAGAGTGTGATTGCATTTTCAGCTTACCCTGATGATGCTGTGCCACAAAACACTTCCTCCATTGGAACCACCCACACACATGTCTCTCTGTGTCAGTTGGCTACAGGTGCCGGGGCATTAACTGGACCACAAAAGACCAGGCAGGCAAGGAGGAAGGCAGGCGTAGCATAATAGTGATGCTGTGACTTCCTTTCCATCTTCACAGCTGGCTGATGGGAGGGATGTGATCACCTCACTTGCAGAGACTGTCAACAGGCTGTTGATGAAGCTACATTGCCTGCACCTCTCAGTCTGAAGTGATGTCATACTTCCCAACTGTTTACAAGCAAGTGGAATCTCGGCAGTCAATGAGCATGGGGTAGAAGATGTCCGGGTAGCAGGGATCAGGTTAAAGTGTTTGCTGGGGTATCACACATATTCAAGCAATGGATGTTGCAAATGGTTCAGCTGATACTTTCCCAACATGCTTATGTTGGATCATGCTTGAGTGTTGAGGAGTTAGCATTGATGCTCTTGGTTCTAACACTTGCTTGGTTGCCTTCAGGTGTCTCTCCAACTATGTAGGCCTACCTTCCTTAGATCCATGAAACAAATGACCATCTCTGATTGATTGGTTTCATTCCATTCATATGTTTGAGTTTACCATCTTTACGCACCTCATACTTCTTTCAGCAAGAGTGTTCCAAGTTCTCTGTGAATCAAGAACTATAATATAAAACGCATCAGCTCCCAAGACCAACTCCTTGTCCTTCTGTGAAATTTCTCACTAACTAGCCAGATAGAAAGGTTTTAGGGGCTCAGGCAGCATACTATTCATGATGAGTGCCAGGATTCTCAAAGTCTCCATGTCAGCAAGATCAGCATATGATGGTGGGTATGGCTCAAAATAGATATGGTATTTGGCAAGGATCTGAAGTTCATATTCATCATGTCCACAAGGAACCTATGGTTTGAAGAAGAAGAAATTGTCACCCCAGGTCATAGAAATGATCTTTGTTAATAGACCATTAGCAAGAAAAACTGTTATGAGCGAGGGTTCTGATAATCACCATTGTGCCAAATGACCAAATGTCGGTTGGTGGACTTCACTGCAGTCCCAGCTGTGCCTCTGAACTCCACCAGATAGGTGTACCAATCTCATCACAGTTCTGACAGTAGCAAGAGGTGATGTGAACTGTACTCTCAAGGTCTGCAAGCTGGACATCTGTTAAGTGCTGTTCACATTCAGTCTCTGAAGATGGTGCATAGGTCGTGTCGAGTGTGATGTGTCAGCACCCTGAGGCATCCAACAGCCATCACTCTCGTTGCTTTCCTCTTCTCTTTCCTCACTGAACAACCTCTGCCCATCTCGGGGCTCTCCTACTCTGGAAGAGCTGTGATTTCAAGTTTCCACTCAGTTCCAATGACGGCAATGGCCTTTCAACTGCTCCGCTCTGTGGACTCTCTGATGGTTTCTCCCCATCAGAGTGCTCAACTCATTTTGCTCTTGCGTCTGCTCTACGAAAAGTAGTACAGTTGGACAGCCTTCAAATCTCGCTAGTTTAGTAGTACTCTCTATGCCAATCTTTTTATTTCTTCTTATTTTTCTTTTTTTGTTTACTATCATCCTTCGACGTGGGTTTCCTTTCGTCTGATGCTGCGGTCTCCCGTCGATAGGTCTGCCTGAAGGGCAGCAGCCTCATGGTGTCAAGATGCTATTCAGTGGAGGAATTGAAGACCTCCACCGATAGGCCGTCGCCTACTCTTCTCTCTGCTCCAGATAACCACCAGCCATCCGATGATGGTAGCTCTTCTTCGATTGATGCCCCGGATGCGAGGACAGGATCTCCTTCCACGGACGTGTCCCCAGCGGAATCCTCTCTAGCCCATCAAATAAGCTTCACAAGAACCGACCACGAAAGCTTCGGGAAGCTTGGAGAGGTGCTTCCACTGGAAAACGGGCTTGATGGGGGTCCAAATTGCCAGTGGAAGAGACATTCTGCCCGCCTTTCGTACGCACGGCTCAAGTCGCCTGACCGTTTCTTGCCTGAAAGACAATTTCAATCGGATGTGGTGCAATTATTCCGGCTGAGCAAAAATCCTTCGCAGCTCTCTCAGTCTGAGAGGATTCACCGGCGGCGCAGCTCTGGGAACGACCCGTTTCGAAGATCCAATCCGGTCAGGTCACTTTCTCCAAGACGACGCTCTCCAGAGTCCAACCGCAGCCTCTCACCACGACATCTGCCCCGGCATGTTGAGCAGACGGCGCTAGGCATATGGCACAACGCGGTTTCACTCACTGGTCCACAGCGGGCTGGCCCTTCTCCTGGGTGGACGATTGGGGGACCCTTGGGTACTCCTACTAATCCTGCAGCGGCAGTCCCTGATGGCCACGGGGGGTTCTTGGGCAGTGGTACCCTCTCCCCTATGCACGTTGTAAACTTTAAGACTCGCGGAACTCGGGAAGAATACTTGCAAATGCACCAGTCGCGTATTGCTTTGGCCCTGGACATTGACCAGGCTTCCAGGGTGATAAAGTGTTACGACGATACTCTTTCCTCGTGGCCTACCAGTAGCTCTAGTTCGCCTATGCGTGATTTTCCATCGCCGACATGGAAGGATGACGCCTGGGTGTATCAAGGGCGAAAAAAAGGTGAGTAAGAAGGGTTTGCCCTAACTTGCAGTGCCGGTCAGAACACTTTCTGCACGTAATGTTTCGTTCAAGCTACTGCTCAACCCTTGGCTGGCTTTCCAGCAGACTAACAAGAGCCACAGAATCAACGTCAGGCACCCCAAAGTCCTTGCAGCGGGCCGTGCCATCAACTCCCTTTCGGGTTCTCGATGCACCCTTGTTGCGTGACGACTACTACTGCTCCACGCTTGCCTATTGTTATACAACAAGGCAACTGGCTGTTGGCCTAGGCAATCGCGTATACATTTGGTCAGAAGTCGAAGGAGTCCGGCATCCACCACTCCCAGTCTTCCCAACATCGAATTATGTGACCTCACTGTCATTTTCCTCGGCCGGAGGGAAACATAGCATTCTTGCTGTTGGGCGACATGGAGGGCAGCTTGTTCTTTGGAGCACGTTCGACTCCGACGTGCGCTTCGAGACCAGAATGCCAAGTCCTGTGTCATGCGTAGTTTTCAAGGACACCACTACTCGTCGATATACGCGAGACTTGTTTGAAAAATGGTTCGACTCTGAAGACCTGGTGGTTGGAGACGAGACTGGTATGATTTGGTACTATTCTATTGAGTGGACTACTCCTGAGCTCAGGAGGCGCTCGAGTTGGAAAGGCTCGATGACTCTCCTTGCCAAGATCAGTGCGCATACACAACAAATTTGCGGTATGGTATGGTCTCCCGATGGGACGTATCTTGCCAGTGGAGGAAACGACAATGCGTGCTTGCTCTTTGACATTGTCAAAATCCTTGAGAAGGACGAGTTTCAAGCCCCACCAATGTACTCTGAACACATGCCCGGAGAGCCCGTTCGTCGTAGCCGCACGAATCGCAGCCACATTCATCTCAATAGAATGCTCGAGCTCCATTATCGGAGCAATGATGGCGTGCGAGGCCCGCCACAGGAGTCATGGAGTAACAAGGACATGGTAAGGAGGCCTGCCCACGTTTCCACATTGGGCTCCAAATCGCACAAGTTCACACGAAATCGAACGCTCCTTATCCCCCCCGGCCAGGAGAGGCATAGACTGCCTCATGCTGCAGCTGTCAAAGCGTTGGCTTTTGCACCGTGGCAACCATCGCTCCTTGCTACGGGTGGCGGTTCGAACGACCGATGTATTCGATTCTACCACGCCCCCTCCGGAGCATGCCTTGCTACGATTAACGTCCAAGCCCAGGTTACGAGTCTTATTTGGAGCAAAACATGTCGGGAGATAGCAGCGACGTTTGGCTATACGCAGCCCCAACATCCCTTTCGTATTGCAGTCTTTGCATGGCCAAGCTGCCAGCAAGTGCTAGCAATCCCGTGGGGCACAGACAACGATGTTGGGGAACACAGAAGATATTCTGCAGGGTACAATGGATGTGGCAGGGCCCTCTGGGCAATCAGCTATCCAGGCGGACCCAATGAAACTCTTTATGACGACTCAGCTAGCGAGCGGAGTGTGTTTGCGACGCACTCTGTCTCTTTTGGTAGCTCTACTGCAGCAAGAGACTCTTCTTCAGCTGCAGTCACCGTTGGCAGTACCTCAGACCCCCAATCGTTAAGTGGCGAACACCGTTCCCGCTCACGCAATCGCACATCTTTCAGTGAAGGAGAACGGTGGTGGCCTCGCACGGCAGAGGAAGGATGCATTATCGTCGCCTCCAGCGATGAATGCGTCAAGTTCCACGAGGTCTGGAGTGGGAGCAGCAAGACAGTAACACGGACAAGTGGGCTTCTGGGAGGCAGTGACATTCTGGAGATATTGGAAGGCATTGAGAAGGAGGAAAGAGAAATCATTCGATGATAAATGATTTTTTTTTCTTCCCAAAGCTATCTTTCGCCGTGATAACCTACGCGTAGCAGGATGTGGGAATTCTGTTGCACTCGAAGGACTGAGAAGTTTTTATCATTAGTATATCCTTAGAGATTAATATATCCTTGGATGATTTAAATCTCTCCCGATATTGTTACATGTGGGCTGTCTCTGTGCTTCCCTGCGCTGTCCCTTTTTTAATTCCTTACTGTAGAATGAACTTGATGCTGTGTGCAGCATCTCACGGGCACTATACGCCAGGCCTAACAGATTAGATCTTGGGCATAATATTTCTAACTACATACATACCATGACTTGGGTGCATGCAGATGATTGCAAGTTACCAGATTAAAAGGAAAACCAGAAAAAAAGTAGACACAAGACAGGAGGGGAAGGAAAGAAAAAAAAAGGCATGCAAAAAAGACAACTAACATCAGAGCATTCCCACATGTACTAAGGACAACAGGGTGGACAGACATCCACTGCACATGGGCGGCCCTCCCCCCAAAATTCTCTTTACCTGAAGCCGGTAAGTCTGTCTAGTAGATTTTTGTACTCCCTTTCGCATATCCCAGTTTATGCTACTGAGAAAAAAAAAGTCGAACCGCGCAACCACCACTATGATTTTTTTTTTACTTAGAATTTCCTTCATATCCTTGTTCTGTTCTTTATTTTTTTTTCTTTTTTTTTCTTCTTCTTCTTCTGTTCCGCTTTACCGTTTCCCAGCCTTTTTCACCTTATTACTGCCCTTTTTCGACACGGGCGCCGCAGCAGGCACGGAGATTTCGGACTCCTCGTCGCTGTCCGCGATGAAATCGCGCATGCTGCCATCTTCCTCTTCCTCCTCGTCATCTTCGTCTTCGTCCTCGCTTACCTCTTCGTCGCTAGCGACAGAGAGCTCAGCTTCGTCGTCGACGAGGTCTTCGTCATCATCATCATCATCATCATCTTCTTCTTCCGATGATTCGTTCTCCTCGTCGTCGGATGCCACGCCGTTCACGGTCAGGGGCATGTCCTCGTCGTCTTCTTCTTCGTCGCCCTCAAACGCAGCCAGTCCACGCGGTGCTTTCTTAGTATTCTTTGCGGGAGTTTCACCGGCGGTTTCATGCTCGCTTTCGCCTGCCGGCTCGTTTTCCTCTTCCTCTTCGTCTTCCAAATCTTCTTGGCCCTCGACGTAAATGACACCCTCCTCATCCTCGCTGTCTCCTGCTCCACCACCACTGCCACCAGACCCGCCTCTTCGCATACTCTGCCTCAACCCCAACTGCGCATCAAGCATGTCCAACTTCCCCTTGAGCAACAGTAAGCTGCCCAGGCTCTTGCTCCGCTGATCCATCACCTTGAACAGCGCGCTCATCTCCTTCAGAATCTCAGGTCGTCCTGCGATTGCGCCGCCGTGCGCAACGCACGTCCACTGCACCCAGACGAGCAAGTGTCCGTAGCGCCCAGGACGCGTGGAGATGCGCTCGGCCAGTTTCGTCAGCAGTGTGGCGGCGAGGGAGGAGTCGAGGCGCTGGATTGTGGCGCGCACGATGGTCAGATCGGTTGTGTGGAAGCAGGATTCGAGGAGGGTGTTGTCGTTTGTCTTGAGGGACTGCGTGAGGACGGTGGAGAGGGAGAGACCGGATGGCAGTGCGGTGACGGTTTGGGATTTGGACGACGCGGAGACCACGGCGCCTTCTCCTTCTCCTTCTTCGTCCAGGGCGGCGACGTCAATCGGTTCGGAGTTGTGGGCGCGGAGGAGTTCGCCAAAGGACGGTTCAGCATTGTCCTCTGCGTCGGCCATATCAATGTCCTCGTTGTCGGTCTTGGCCAGTTGACGATTTGACTTTGAGGATTCATCATCATCATCTTCTTCTTCTTGCTCGTCATCGTTTTCTGGTTGGGAGTCTGCTTCCTCATTATCCTCGTCGTCGCTTGGCACCGAAATGGCATCGACGTCCATTGCGCTGAGGCTTTCAGCCATGCCACCCTGCTCAACGACAGCATGAGTCTCGTCGACATGGCTTTTCCCGACATCTTTGACTCCGTTCATGAGTGTAGATCCGGCGAGAGGGTTAGATCTGGCCTTGACAATCTCGACTTCCCCCTGCAGGGCCAAGTCTTCTGAATCCTTGTTCTGCCAACGTATCCTGTCGAACGCGAGGCTCACTCCTCCTTCGACCCAGGCGACAACCAGGTCGGGGCCGTGGAAAGAGACGGAGACAACGGGAACAGCAATGCGGGAATTGTCAGGCCTGATTATCCTGATGACGGCATCTGCCCGGCGTGTCATGGATTTCCGTAGTGACTTGAGATTGCTTGCCGCATTGCTCAACTGCGAGTCTCTAAACTGGTGGAAGGGTCCCGAAAAGAGCTCAATGGTTCCATCGCGTGTCACAACAGCGAGGACCTGTCTCTGGAACAGTGCTAACCTCGAGGTTTCTTCTTTGCGCCCGCTGGTTGGAGTCCCTGTGTATAATGATACGCTGTCAACGTCATTCCCGGCAACAAATGAACCAAGGAGCTTCTTTTTCTGTGTGTCGAAGACGTTGAGATACCGATCGGAATCGGCAGCGAGGAACTCTTCAGACAGGTTACCCAAGTCGGTGGAAGAGGATATCAGCGTATGCACGGTATTGCGCATGGCACTAAACGACACTTCATTTTCGGATCCTTTCTCCAGGTCTATTATGTATGGAGTCTGCGAGGCGCACAAGACTGGGGGGTTTGAGGGGACCGGTCTGGCAAGGGTTGACACAGAAGTCGAAGGCAGTGAGATGACCCTATTGTATGAATTTGGACGTTAGAGAGGATGGGAGCAACGTAGATATTTGACAGGTGGTGACGCATACCGCATGCTCCGTCCCTTGCGTAGATCCCATTGGATGAGCTTGCCATCTCCTCCGATACTCCATCCTTCAACACCTGGTTTCTGTGCGGTGAACTTGAAATCTCGGATGCCCCTCTCATGTCCACCAGACAGAGTGCCAGTGATCTTATCCTCTGCCGGTGAATACATACGAATCTCAGACGTGCTCGTGCCGAATGCAACGACAACATCGCCTCTTCCGTCCGAATCATCGGCAGGCACAGCGCCATTCACCCCAGAGTTCCGCTTTCGCTTCTTCTTCTGATGTTGAATTCTCGACGACGAATCGCCATAGTATCCCCAGTCCAGACATGTGATGGATTCTCTCGGATTCACCGCATGGTCGCACTGCAGGCGGCCAGAATTGACATCGTGGATGCGGAGATGGTGCGCGTCCAGGCCCTGGATGACGGACGCAAAGAGGGCCAATTGGTACTCCGACGGCGAGAAGGCGGACCGCAGAATCGACGACTTGTGCGCAGACAGCGTCGTGGCGGCTGCTTCGGCCGGGGCCGCTGCCGACGAGATCTTTGATACCGAGCGCGAGCCCTTTTTGCTGACCATTGTTGTCGCAGACAAATTATGTGATATGGGAGCAAACGGCGGAGGTCAGAACGAGCAAACAAGGAGGGAGGAGAAAGAAACAGAGAAGAAAAGAAAAGAAAAAAAAAGAATTCGACTGGACGGTGTCGATTTCAATCCAGTTCCTCCTATCACCAGCCTGCCGTGACGGTTTGAATTCGGGTGGTCCCTCAGCCCTCGAGCACGATCCTCCTCACAGGCTCTTTTTCTCTGTCCGTCGAGGGCTGCAAAAAAAGTTGATAGCAGACCAAAGATAGGCTTGGCCAAATGTAGCTTAGCGTGCCTCCACTCCGCAGGCTAAGCCCGATGGGAAGGTCACTAGCGGAATTACATTAATCCATGCAGCTTCTCGGAGGATAGAAGTTCCGAGCCGACTTGGCCATCTATCCAAGGTTGGTCTGTTGTCGCATCATCGAATCAATCATCATAATCGCGCGCTCTCTCTCTCTCCTGATCTGACTTCGATGTCAAAGCTTCTCATCGACCCATATCACGTGACAAATAGGGGTCATGGGCCTTCTCTCCGACCACACCGCACAGTTTGACAAATAAAAGGGAACATTGATAATCTGTCGTCTGTGTGCAGAGTGCTCGGCCCCATGAATTTGGCAAAAATCGCGTTGGGCGCTCAGGATCAGGAAAAGATGAAGAGAACGATATAGATCAACAACAAGATCAACGAACACGTGACTTTTTCCTGATCCTCGCGACGGTTGATCCCAGAACTTGCCGTGGAACGGAGGCTAGCGTACTCCACACGACAGAAATCACCAGTCACTCGGGAATTTAGTGCAAAAAAAATCAATCATTCTTATACATACGCGCCTTGAACCAACTCCTTTGTACTATGTACAATCGCGTAGTTTATGTTTCCTGCGACTCGTGCACGAGGGGTGTTGCTTTTGTCGCGACTTTTTTTTGTTCTTTTTTTTTTTTTCCTTCTGCTCCTTTGGCCTTTTAGGATCAGATCGGCGATGCAAGCACTCTGCAGACATTGCGCCTCAGCGCGGGTTCGGCGAGGGCATGATACATATTATTGTTTGCGCCGTGTGGACGGGCGCAACTTTTGAGCCAAAGTCCCCTCTGTCGTGTTGCGCAGGGCGGGAGTGGCGGCGTTGTCTGTGCAAAGGGAAAGAACAGTGGTAACTCGGGACAGAAACAGCATTTTTGCTGGTCGGAGAAGGGAAAAATTACGGACAGGGTGGGGCAGCCATGCAGGGAACGGGCGAGACGCGTCGCGGTTCGGCCAATCAGCGACGTGCCAGCCGGGAGGGCAGGGATCGGCCGTTTTAGCGTCGTCATCCGAGGCTGGTGGGCGAAGGCGGTCGTCGCGATCATACTTAAGATTCTGGCACCCCCCCTTCGCTCTTCCGGGCGACAGCTCTCTCCTTTCTCGTCTTTGCCTGGTTCTCTCGTTCTCTCCAGTTCTGTGGTCGCGCCCTCTCTGCACACGCACCTCTCCTCTTCCACCACGCACCTGCCCCATACATACTGGCACTGAGCGCTCTGGCTGGGGCTTGCGCGTCTTGTGTTGTTCCTTCGACCCTGCCCTTACTGCCACCTCCCGCTGGGACTCGTCGCTGTTGGTTTTGCACTGTTTGCCTTGCTCCGTCTCCCAAGGTTCTGGTCAAACTGTGTGTGCTGACTCACGACGGAGCTGCCTTGGGCAAGGAATGTAAGTATATACCAGAAAGAACAGAACAAAACAAAAAAAATCACATCTCGTGTTTCTCTTCTTTTCTTTTCAATATGATATTTCCTATGCTGGCCAATCTCTCGTATCCTCCTCCCCATCGTCTCCTTCCCCTTATTTTCCCTCCCTGTCTTCCGATCACGTCTGGAAGATCCTCACATCTCTGTTGTCCCACCATCTCGCCTTGAACACTCCTGTCCCCGTTCGTCACCATGACAAGCACACGGCACTTGTGTTGCTCGTCAACCCCCCCGCTGCGGCGGCGGAGTGTTCGGCATTCCCCCGCCCCCCTCTGTTCTTCTGCCCTCCAGTCTCTCTTCTTCCCCTTTTGAACGGCAAACTTCTCGAAAATTTGCCGCCGCCGCCGCCTCTCTCGCCTCCCACGCGACCTCCACGCGGCTTGGCAATATAAAAGGGCCGTTGTCTGCTGCTGTTCTTTGCGTCGTCACCCTGTGCTCTATCTTATCTTAGTTCACATTTCTGTTTGTTTACCTATCTTGTTGCCTTTGCAGTCTTTTTTTTTTTTTTTT